>PVIR01001820.1:93615-113947 GCA_004026965.1 Petromus typicus | reverse complement strand
TTTTTTTTTTTTTAGGTTTTTTGAGACAGGGTCTCGCCTTGTGGTTCAGGCTGGCCCTGAGCTCAGCCTCCAACTCACATCACAATCCTCCTGCCTCTGCCTCCCGAGTGCTGGGATTACAGGCGTGAGCCACCACGCCCAGCACTGTGGTATGTGGTACTGGTTGCTGCTGGGTGTGTCTCCACACCCAGTATTGTTATGTGGTTACCGGGGAATCGAACCCGGGTCCTTGCGCTTGCAAGACAGGCGCCGGAACCGCTGAGCTAACTCCCCGGCCCCTGTAGGGGGCTTTCTATGTAACAGAGTGTTATTACACCACCATAGCCCACTTTATTTTTGTTCAATGATTTTTTTCTTTCTTTTCCAGAATAAATAATATCAGCTAATCTGTTCTCAAGTTCACTGTTTTTGTTGTTGTTGTTGCAAACTCTAATATGCTGTTAAGACCATCAGTGAATTTTTCATTTCAGTTAATGTATCTTTTTTTCAAAAAATGATTTATGCTTCTTTATTAAATTTTAATTTTTGAGACAGAGTCTTACTATGTAGTCCAAGCTGGCCTCAAACTCTCAACAGTCCTCCTGCCTCAACCTCCCAAGTGCTGGGATTACAGGCCTGCCATGTGCAGCTAAGCATTTTTTCTTTTAACAGTTTTCTTCACTGAGATTGCTAACTTTTTTGTTCACTAGACCATGTTGTCACCTTTGTGCTTTGAATATATTTTCACTCAGTTATTTGAACATTGTTTTTCATAGCTGACTGAGACTTTTTCCTACTCCACACAATGTCAGAACCGTCCTGCTTTGCTTACTATTGACTGATGTTTTCTTAACTATAATTCCTGCTCTGTATTTCTCTGGTGGGTTTTTGATTTAATGGTGGTTATTTTGAGTAGCATGTTGTTGGATTCTGTATTCCTCTCTGAAGAGTGTCAGTTCTTATTAGCAGCCTGGAACTTGTACATCCCCAGTTTTGTATTTTGTTTCAGACCTGTGGAAAGAGGTTCAAGTCTCCAAACCCTTCCTGTCCCATGATTTGTCAGAGTTGAGCTTTTAGACTTTGTAACTGCAGGTCTAAAGAGGGGACTTCTCCAGAGCCTACAGCCTTCTCTGTATTGCCTTTTGGGTCTGCCTTGCTATGCCACATTTCTGAAAATTAAGGTTTTCTGGAATCAGTGCTACTCATTTATGTATTGTCTATGGCTGGCTTTGTCCTGTCATGGTGAAGCTGAATAGCTACCCCACTAACCATGTGACTTGCACAGAAAACATACTTGGTCTTTTCTATTAGAAGGTTTGCTGACTCCTTCCTGCTCTTGAGTTGGTCATTATTTTTAAAGCAAAGTCTCTTGTTGTCTTGGGTGGGTTCTGGGATGTTAGTAAAAGTTACTGACACTTCTCCGTCCTTTGGGGATCAGAACTCAGTGTCTTTCTGACAATGCAGAGTATCTGTTCACCTCAGTAGCTGCTATCTGGCTAACAGCAGGTCATCTCTTCCTGGTCATTTATGGTTGCCCACTGTCCAGTCACATTCTTGACAGAGGGCTTTTTCTCTCCACACGGCTGCCTTCCTGCCAGGGCCTCCTCTGCAGAGTCGGCTATTTCAGCCTTGATAAAGTTTTCTGTTTACTCACTTCCATGGCCACCCCTGTTTGGATTTCAGCCCTTTCTGCTGTTTAGGAGATTTTCCCTTAAAAGGGTGCTGGGCAATTTAGGGATTCACCCTGTAAGTTTTTCTGTCTCAGGCAGAACATTCTTGGGTTGTCCACTGCAATGCCCAGTTTTACAAACTTTATAGCTGGAAGCCTAGTCCAGTAACAGTTATTCTACTGGGATTGGAAGTATAAATTCCCTAGTTCCTTTTAAAGCCTCATCAACCTCTCGGCAGACAACATCTTTCAGAGTTCATTGCTCATTTTCTCATTTCTCCTCCAACCCTGGGCTCATTGCATCTTCCCTTCTTCAAAGAGGCCAGCGTCCCTTAGGAGCCTGCTGGTAATGTTCGCTTCTCTCCCAGGGATGTCTGCAGTTCACAGTTCATCCTGGGACCCTCCCCCCAGACAACAGTGACGGAATCAGCCCTTTCTGACATTGTTCCTGGCTCCGCCCACTCTCTTTGTTTCCTGAGATGACTCTCTGCAGAGTCTACTCAACTCTGATTGCTCTGAGGCTTTAGGTGTATACATTCCAACAACAGAAAACTGTACTGGTATTACTGTGAATGCACACAGTTCCTGGTACAGAAGAATCATTGGTTGCGAGCTTATGTAGGAACTAACAAGTCTACCCAATCAGTTCTCTTTGTAGAAAGGGAAAGGTAAATAGCCTTTGTATACTGCGGATGGTGCTGCTTTGGCGGTTCTCTAAGCATTTTCTCACTTGTGCTGTTGTTTAATTCCTGCTGCAATCTTGAGGAGATGGTACTTTTTAATCCCCCTTCTGAATAAATGAAAACCCAGAGTCCTTGAGAGTTTAATTCATGCTCACAGAGGTCCAGGCATCAGAGTGCCTCACCACAGGGCTACAGACCTATTTTCCAACTTACTTTTACAACCTGTCCTTGATTTGAACAGCTCTTGCCTAAAAATGTTGAGGAATGGAAACTTAGATATTGCATTTTCCTAGACTGAAATTAACTTGTCTATATATAGGCTAAGTCGAGTGGAATTACAAGTTTTGTTAGTTTAAGAAATCAAATTTTCAGGTGGTAGGGATTTGGCTCAGTGGTTCTGGTGCCTGTCTTGCAAGCACAAGGATCCGGGTTCGATCCCCAGTTAACCATATACAACACTGGGTATGGAGACTCCCACCCAGCAGCAATCAGTACCACATACCACAGCAGCAATCAGTACCACACACCACATACCACAAGGTGGCTCACGCCTGTCATCCCAGCACTCGGGAGGCAGAGGCAGGAGGATTGCTGTGATGTGAGTTTGAGGCTGAGCTCAGGGCCAGCCTGAATTCTAAGCCAGACCCTGTCTCAAAACAAACAAACAAAAAAACAAAACAAACAAAAAAGAAATCAAATTTTCACTTGCTCACCTTTACTCTTTTTAATTTTATTGAGACATTTTTGCAGTACATAATGGTTATCCTCCTTGTGAGGAGTTGGTTCGAGACATAACACAACTTAGTTCATTTTACATCCTTTTCTCTCCCCCATCCCTCCATCTCTTGGCCTCTTCTTTTCACAAAAAAACTTTCTCCTATTTCCTGTTACCTCGCTGTCACTGTGTTCCTCCTGCATATTTTGAACTTTTCACATAAGAGACACGGTGCCATAGCTAAGCTTGGGTGTCTGCTGTATTTTACGGAACATTGTGGCTCAAGGTGCAATGGCTCAAGCTTATCCTCCAGAAAGCACCTCTGAATAAGCAACCAGGCTGCCTGATCTCTCAAGAGTAAAGATAGATAACCAACCACAGCTAAGAGTCCTGTCCCCCCTAAAGTTCCAAAGTAAATAACATGCCATTGCAAGGGTATGTGGCTACCCAGAGGCAAAGAGATCTAAACTCAACTGTCAATGTTTGATAAGAAAAGCAGAAAAAGAACTGTTTCCTAGGACAAAGGAGGGCTGTAAACCCCTGGAGATCGAGTCCTTTTCCAACATCACAGCTCCTGAGTTCTGTTCGGTCTCAGGCCTGGTGTGAACTCTTAGCAGCCTAACAGCCCAAGTGAACTCGGAGAAATGGCACCAGGACGCTGGCGACGCTGGGTGTCGCCTGTGTCCCCGGACCCCTGGGACCCCTGGCTCAGGCCCTGCACTGTCTTTGCTCCCGGCACCTCTCTGTGTTCAGAAAGATGGTGCCAGTCTGACAGGGATGGCAGCTTGGGACACAGCGAGAGGTACCCCGGGAAGTCGTTCTTCACTCACAACTTGCTCGGAAAGGACGAATCACTATGCTGCTCCGCCTGGCTTTAAAGTGGCCTCATCCTTCATAGAGGCCGCGGAAGATCTTCGGATCGGTCTCTTCTCGGCCCCCCCCCCCCCCCCCGCCATCAGCCCTCTATTCTGCCCTAGGAAGCTGCCAACAGCTAGAGCAGAAAGGCACAAAGTTCCTTAAAAGCCATGTGGAGATGAGACTCAAGAAGAGTAGTGTGTGTGCACGCGCGTGTGGATAACAGACGCAGGACCAGCCAATCCTGAGCTAGGTCGTGCTCTGCTTCCAGTGTGTCGCGGGCACGCCAGAGCTCGCGTGGTACCTGCCTGAAGCGGAAAGAGGAGCCAGGCAAGGACTGGCATGCAGGACTCCTAGACATAATGTTAAAAAAATAGGCAGGCAAGTGGTCTCTGGCAAACTACGAGAGGGACGAAGCCCAGGGAAAGGGCAGCGCCGCTCCAGCCTGATGACTCAGCACCCGCGGCAGCCTGGCCGAGCCCCAGTTCCCGCCCCTCGAGTCTGGGGCGTCACCTGCACCCGTGTCCTCTGCCCCGTGGGGTCCCGCGCCCCGCACTGCAGGGCACCGGGGACCCCGCCGCGCCCGGCCCACCCGGCCCGCCCGGATCTGCCCTCTTCTCCCCGGACTGCTCTGTCCTGGGTCTCCGCCTTCCCGCCCGATTTTCTTTTTTTTTTATGGAGACTTTGCTGCAGTATTGAACTTGGACCCGGAAAGCGTGGCGGCGGCAGCGTTCCCAGGGCGCACGGGGGGAGAAAGCTCGGATGCTGGTGCTGGGGCCCCCAAGAGGAGAGGAGCCGTGGTGCACATCGGAGACTCGCACATCTAGGGCACCAACAGCGCCATTCCGACGGCCCCCAACTCGCAGACCCTACCCCTGACGGCGCCCGGAGGGGCCTCTGCGCTCTCGGTCCCCACCCCGAGCGCACTGCCCCATCTCTCCAGCAGGGGCGCAGTCGGGACCGAGACAGCGAGCACAGGCCCATCCGTGGGTACTGGGCTGCGGTGGGGTCCCGCCCACACTCAGAACTTTCCCGCTGCCCCTTCGTGTCTCTCTTTATCTTCTACTTAATTTTCAGGCCGAAAGTTCTAGCGGTCAGGCCAGATAATTAAAAAATAATGTTACATATAGATCCTGAGTGCTTCCTTCTTCCTAAATTATGCTGCTTTCCAGCCCAGCTTGCTAAAGTATCTTTTTTTCCGAGGCCTCCAGAAAATGTGCAGAAAAAACCTGCTAGCTTGTTCTCCATTTGTGGGGCCCTGGGCGCCCCTGACAGCCACGCCCATAGAGAAAGGCCCACTCCTCATTTATTTATTGATTCATTCATCTGTTTTCCTGGGCACCGAGCTCTCACATTGCAGCCCACCCCTTTGGACCCCTTTTCAGAATAGAAGTGTGTCCTTTCCCTTTTCTGTCACTAAGTTGCCATCCTGTGGCTCTGTCATTTTTCCCTTCTGCCCTGAACTGGTGAACCGCAGCCTCTCCTCACTGTGTCCCCACAAAAGGTTGCATAATGACACAGCAGAACTATAAACTAAATGGTGTCAGTGACAAAGCAGAAAGTCGGCACTTCGGAGACTTTTAATGAGACATAACTCCTGCCTCTGGCGAGACTTGTCGATGAGATAATGTCTCAGGCTGGCCGAGGAACTTGGACTGTAACCTATTCCTAGGGTACCAACCTCAGACTTCTTTATGGACTCTTTTAGCATAACTCTGGGGTCCTCTGGAGTGTCCGGCTTCTCCTGCAGCAGCTCTCAGTCTATAAGGACAACACAGGAAAGTTACCAACCTGACACCACAGGGCAGACCCGGGTCAGGCTGAGCCTAGGCCCCAGGTCACAGGCAGGCAGACAAGTTATTTGCCAGCTCTACATGGTAAGCACAAAGGAGAAAGTCCTGCAAAGAGACTTCTCACTTCTGGTATTCCTGCCCTTATCCTGAAAGACACTTGAAGACCTGTCCATGGAGCACTGTCTCCTTGCTTAGATGGGAAACTGAACCCAAAAGACTGAGGGCCGCGCTCAACTTGAAGACACCAGCCTCCCGTTTCTCAGTGTTTTGTCTTTTCTACCAGTCATGGCTTCCGTATAACTAATGGCCAGGGTGCTGTCTCATCACACACACACACACACACACACACACACACACACACACACACACCTTCCTCAGGAGTACTGATGCCCTTATACATTAATATCTCAATAGGAGTCATTTAATTTTTATTTATTTATTCACTTCTTTAGGTGAAAGGGAATCAAACTCTGGACCTTGCACTTGCCAGGAAGGTGCAGTGTTACTGAGCTACGTCCCCAGCCCAATGTAAATCATTTTAGCATTACTGATTGACATTTTAATTAACTGAAAATATGCCCAAGGAAGGAAAGAGTGCCATGGATGGTCTTTTTTCCCTGTAAGAAGTGTCTTGGGATCTGGGTGGCACACGGGAGCTGTGGAGCTGGCAGGAAGACAAGAAGTACAGGAGGCTGCGTGGCGCCTGCCCTGCGGTCTGGCCAGAAGATAGACATGGCCGTCCTCACGCAGGGCAGTACGCCGTTCAGACACTTGCCTCGCGTGCCGAGATAGATGGTTTCTGCTCCTTCAGCCACTTTGTCTCCCTTCTTCCTGCTGCCTGGTGGGTGGGGAGCGGTTGGGATTGCTCAGCAGGGAGCTTGGCAATGAGAAAAACACCTCTAGCTCTCAGTTTAAACTGCCCGAGTGTCTGACATTTTAATCCATCTAAAAGCTCGCTCATAAACGCGCGCTGCGGGCGGGCCCAGCAGCTGTAAGGAGCTGGGTTAAAATGAGCGCGCCTGGAACAGAAGCAGTGGTGCTGTGTGAGCTGTGGAGAGAGCGGGCCATGCAGGGCAGCGGTTCACTCTGTCCTCTGTGTGTTCTTATGTCGTTAGGGAGTTTGACTTTATGAGCACAGTGCTCAGCTGCTGTCCGTCCTGCAGCTCCGTGGAGTCAGGAGCAGCATGTCGTCATTTAGGAAAACCGGGGCCCCTAAGCACTGCTCAGTTTTCCATCCTTTTTAAATACTAAACATTAAGACACCAGGCTGCTCATTCACTGGGGTTTATCCCACTACCATCATTCTTGCAGTCCCCTTGGGTCTTATAATGTCACGCTTCCAGCCAGAAGGATATATTTGTCCCTGAAAGGTATCTTAAATCTTAGCAGAATCCTGTGCTTTATGATGCAGAGGTTAAATTCTGGGCGGATGGAAACATAAAAGCAAGTTTAATGTCTAGCACAGCCATTAAGGTGGTTCAGGCTTGATTTTGGCTAGAGCAGGGGTTGAGTACAAGGGCTGTTTGATGATTTTTGAACAAGGGTCTTAGTGTAACTCATCATGAAAGTTTCCAGAAAAAATATTAAGGAATGAAAATTATGCAGCACTAGGCCCAGCACGAGGAAGGAGAGAGCATATTCCCAGAACAAGATCCTTTCTCTGAGCACTTCCATTTTTCAGTCAAGTGACACTTTTAAGAAACAAAAAGTAATTTTTAATTAAGGAGTATTATTAAGGATTGTGGCTAGCTTAATCATTAAAGTAAAAATAAAAGCCATTGCAGTAGGGTAGAAATAGCTTTTCTCTCTCCTATCAATTCATAAACCACAAATTGCCAGTTTCATTTCAGTGTGTTGTGAAAAATGATACATATTCAAAGCAAGCTTGTGGTGCTCCTGAACTTCCACTGCTTGGAGTTTGCTGAATCCTCCAATCTGCCCTTCCCATGTCTCTCTATCCCTTGTCCTCTCACCTAGCTCAGTGTGTTTAGGAAAGGAGCTGGTATTCATCACGTGCCCTTTCATGAGCGCATGCGCAGAACCACATTCTGTGAGAACAGCGACGCCCTAGGTGTGTGGGTTGGAAGTGGAGCGATGTGGCCTCCAGACTGTCTAGTACTGTGAGCTGCAAGAGGAAACGGAGCGGGAACTCAGGCAGCATAATCCTATGAGGAGGTGCTCACCGAAGGGGCCTGATGAGTGACAGAGCTCTGATTTCACCTGGTGACACAATATTTCAGGGTGATGAACTCTAAGCCCAATATCCAAATAGCTGGAATACTCCAAAGCCTCGGACTTTTTGAGTCACCACCGTAATTATATGATTGGAAAAATTCACACCATAAAACTTTATTTCATTTATAAAGTTATTAAAATATTATATAAATTACTTCTAGGATACATGCATAAGGGGTAGAAGAAATACAATGAACTGTCATATTTAAACTTGAGAAAATATTTGGGTATCATCCCTAAGGGATCTTCTAGTCTCCATGAAAATTTTAAAGTTTCAAAACAAATAAAAACAAAGACCCCAAACTCTGAAATATTTCTGGTGCTAAGTATTTCACAAAGGATATTCAGTTTATAAATGGGTCATTTTTTGAGGACACACAGTTGTATTTATTCAGATATAATATGAGCTCTAGTATAATAATCAGGCTGGGATGAAAAAATTTCCACTAAGTCAAGTCACTTAATAGGTTTTTTAAAATTTTTTTAAGTATAGGGATTTGAACCCAGGATCTTCACATTGAACTATACCCTCAGCCTTTTTTACATTTTTATTTTGAGACAGGGTCTTGTGGAATTGCCCTGGCTGGGCTTAAACTTGAGATCTTCCTGTCTCAGCATCCCTCAGCACCAGGATTACAGGTGTGCCATGCTGTCGAGTAAGGACAAGATTCCATTTCTCATCAGTGACACTGCATTTCTAGCATCCCTGACCTCATACAGCCAAGTGACAAGGCAGAGAGGTACTCTGTGCACTTACCTAGCACAGATCAGGTAGGAACTTACCCCTTAGGAAAGCTTAACCTTTGCATTCCAAACCTAGGAGGTAGAAGACCAGGCTTCCTGTTTTATGTTCTGATTTTGGCACAGAGTTATTTTTCTTAGAATTTTCTTCTTAATAATGCTTCAGATGATTTGGCAAAAAACATCCTTTTAGACTCCTCAGTTCTTTTTTTTTTTTTTTTTTTTTAGGTTTTTTGAGATAGGGTCTCACTTTTGTGGTTCAGGCTGGCCCTGAGCTCAGCCTCCAACTCACATCACAGCAATCCTCCTGCCTCTGCCTCCCGAGTGCTGGGATTACAGGCGTGAGCCACCACGCCCGGCACTGTGGTATGTGGTACTGGTTGCTGCTGGGGTGAGTCTCCACATCCAGTAAGGTATATGGTTTCTGGGAAATCTAACCCGGGTCCTTGCGCTTGCAAGACAGGTGCTGGAACCACTGAGCTAACTCTCTGGCCCCCTGACTCCCCAGTTCTTGCGCCAGTTGCCCAGTAACTTAGACTGCAGGGAGACTCCCTGACATGCTCTGAGGAGCAAGGCGCCCTCATCTCATCTAGATAGGCAGCGATTGAAAGATTTGTGGGGCCACTGCTTTTATTCAGCCTTGTTTGGATGCAAACCCAACTTTACTGGGTACCTATTTATTCAAGTGTGGCACACGCAGTATTTTTATCTCCCATAATCATTGTGGTGGTAAATTGCAAACTGCTGTCTGCGTTTTGTAAATGAGGAAAGAAAGTTTAAAAAGCCGAGGCCCCTTGTTTACAGTTACCCAGTCCTGGGTTAGGTAAAACAGAGGCTTTAAACATATTAAAGTTCTTCAAATTAGAAGCTGGGTATTTCTTTTTTCCCCTTGGTTTCTCTTGGAAGACTTGTTATAAACCTAAGATAGTTTACAATTTCTGAATTTCATTTCTCACAAAGAATTGAAGTAATCTCTCCTTTTATCCTGGCTTTTAGTCCAGTATGTGGAAGAAAAAGATGATTGAATTCTGCATCGGATTAGATTGGCCCCAGATGGTGTTAAACAATGAAAACACCTGCTGACTGTATGGAATTACCAAGAGCGAAGGGTCTGGGAGTGTGCTCGTGTGCACACCTGTGTGTGCATGCACGTCCACACACACGGCTGGCATGTGAGAGCTCACACCAAGCTACACACAGACGGAGGGAGGAGGGTCTTCCAGCGGGTGGGGAGGCTGAGTCTTAGCTCCTTAATGAGAAGTGCAAACAGCAACTTCCAGAGGTCAGCAAGCAAAGCAAGAGTGACACAAAAGAATATACTAGATTAATGCTGTGTTTTGTGGGAAAGAGAAAGAATATGAGAGAGACGGAGATGAGGAAGGGTTTCTTTCAATAAATAACAGTCTAACCATAGCAGTGTATTTCATCTCAGTGTGAAGCAATAAAATAAAATGCAAAGGGAGAGTATCTGCCCATTAAGAGTTAGTTATTATCATAAACGTGGCAGAGAAACACTTAATTAGAGATGGAGAAGGCATTAATAATTCAAAAGGGGGAAAAAGGAGAAGACATGAATGCTCAATTTGAAAAATGACAGTGGCCAGGAAATAAAAACACTCGCAAGTACTTAGTTTATTATAATCTGGCAACCACCAGGTGTATTTACCACTTCTTCATTTATGTTAATAATATTTGGAATATATTTTAGTGTCCAAGAAGATGAGCTAATTTAAATGTAGAAGAGTCATAGAATGACATGTATTAATTTTCCCAAGGAGTCATGAGATATTTAATCACTTGAAAATATGCTTTTCAAATATATATCAATAAACAAGCAAGATAAAATATTAGAATGTGATCTTAATTTATATAAATATTTAAATAAACATACACAGGGAGAATTGCCTTCCTTTCTTCCTCTCCCTTCTCTCACCGTGGTGCAAGGATCAAACTCATGACCTTGCACTTTCGAGGCAGGCGGTGGCGCCACTGAGCTAAATCCTTGGCCCAAGAGAGCAATTTTCTACTCGCAGAGACTTTAAATCTTCCACAGTACACATTTACGGTTTTTAACCCTTGCCCCAGCTACTTCACTTTCCCCAAACCTCCACTGAGTGAATCTAAGAGAGTCTTGAGGAATTCATACTAATTACTCTCGCAGTTTTCAGTAGGAATCTGTATTCCTGTGACATTAAAGCCAACTTCACACCCGGGGCTGGGCTTATTTCTGAGAGACAGAAAGCATCCTGCTTGGTCTTTGCGGGACATTTCTGTGCTCTAGACGTTTAATATTGGCCTTTTTTTTTTTTTTTTTTTTTTTTTTTTTTTTTTTTTTTTTTTTTTTTTTTGAGATAGGGGCGCGCTTGTAGTTTAGGCTGGCCCTGAACTCACTATGTGGCCCACGTCGGCCTCGAACTCACAGCAATTCTCCTGCCTCAGCCTCTCGAGTGCTAGGATTACAGGCGTGAACCACCACACTCGGCAATGTCGGGCTCTTTAGCTGGGAAGACTGATCGAGTCTCTACTTAATGGGCTTGTCTGGGTCTGGGCTTATGTCTGTGGTGCCCAGTCTTTTTAGAGTGGAGTTAACAGGAATGGCAGTGACAGTACCTGGGACAAGTTCCTGCTGCCAGGAGGTCTTAACTAAAATGGCCCTGCGATTCGGTGCCAACCAGTTTCTTGCCCTCTGTCCACTAGCTCTGCGTACACTTTGCCTGACTGGAAAGAAGGGCGGGTGACGTCACAGAACGTCAGGCAACGTGGTAAAATGCGGTCCGCGGAGGCCATCCACCTACGGGGGAGACACACATATCTCAACTGTGTCCTTTTTTGAGAACCACCCTGAGTATTTCAGCCTAGAAAAACACTACTGAGGCCGGAAAAATGGAAAGTGACAGAAAAAGGTCCCCTCCTTTGCTCAGCTTCAGTTTCAATATCATGCGGATGGAGAGAAACAGCAGGGGCTCAAATATAATTACTTTATGAATAATTAATAAGGCACTATCATTATTACTTTAAAAATCCCATTTTGGAGTCTCTTGATAGTAGCTGAAGCTTAATTTAGCCAAATAACTGTTCTGCAGTGGCTAATGTGGCCCATTATTTTTAGGCTCAAAAGATATTTCCAGATGTCCTGAGACAGCAGTGATCGATCACTCTTTCCGGGGGCCACATACTCGTGATGTGTCTGTGGTTAGTGCCACTTTCCCCTGAAGTGGTTTAAATGAGCAAAACTGGCAAAATTAGTTTAGTATCGAGGTAGCTGAGCTTCTTACCATGTTATATGGTAACAGTGGCAAATTTGGTCTAGAATAGTATTTTCAAATATCTGTAGAAGAGCCTAGGTGATTCAGTTCAATGCTGTCTGCATTTTTGGAGCCCCAATCTCTAAATAAACCTCTTTTTAATATTCATGTTAAGAACCAAAAATACGATAGGCAGATAGATGACTGATATAATAGGCAAAGCAATATAAATGTCTCTATTTGGTTATAGGTCTGCATGTATTTAAGAAAATTTACTTAAATAGGCTGATTATTATTGAGTGAAGAATTACTAGAATAATAATTTTTATTTTCTGCTGTGTATGTTGTTATGTATTCTTTTCTACTATAGGCACATATAGATTTTATAACGAGAAAAAGCTAGTATTGGTTAAGAACAGAAATGTACCTTTCCTTGCCCTGTTCCCACAGAACGCACTAAGATTCATGTCCACGGCCTACAAAGGAGCTCAATTTGATGACCTAGGCCCCGGCACAGCATCAAAAATAACTGACCGGAAGTACAGCCCCGGGATGTCCCACCCCCACCCTGGCATCTGATACCAGACTCCAGGAGCGTGGGAAGCCCTCTTAGGTCCACAACCAAAGGCCACACAGCTGAAGTGTAGCCAGGAGATGGGAGGTAAATACGTGGAAGCATGGACAGCAACAGGGCAACCCCTGGGCTAGGCTGAAATGCCACACATCTGCCCAGAGCGTCTCACCCGCTGAGCACTTCTGTGGTCAGTAGCTCTCCGAGCCAGACCCAAGTCTCCTCCACTTGTCCTGATCTGAGGGTGCTGGGAATTTCTGCACCCAGCTCTGGGTGTTGGTCCTGCCCCGCTTGTAAAGTCAGGCCCTGTGCCTTCTTGCCACATTGCTATGTAGGTGACAGGATTCGAGCCAGGCCTCGCCTTCCCAGTGCCCTTTCGAGCTTCCTCAGACAGGACACCCCAGACCCTGGCGTAGTCTCCCCTGTCTGAAGCCTGTCTGACGGGACCAGCTGTGCCTGTGTCCGTGCAGCCCTCATCTCGATGCTCCGTGCCTTTCCTTCCTTGATTTTTCAGCCACAAGATGGCTGCTGCCTCTCCAGCGTCGTGTCTGTTTCACAAGCGGGGAGAAGAAACACAAATCCCTTTTAAAAGAGTTTTCCTAAAAACCTCCTCCTATAGTTCAGCCTGTATCTCTTTGTCAGGCTGGACCAGGCGGGTCCCCGGTGACAAAGGAGGCTTTGTACTGACATTCGGGAGAGTTAGTTGTTAGGGATGAACCAGGGAGAACGTGACCAGCCAAGTGGCTGTGTTGGCTGCCGTCAGTAACCATTCGTTTTTAAAGGAGATTTCGGTAGCTAAATAAGTACACACATGTACATCTATGTTATTCATGGCCAAAAATATACTTCTAAAGGAAACTGGGAAATGTTAAGAACAATTAACGTTCTTGCTCAGGGTATGATGAATCTGCCATTCCGCCATTGGTTCTGATAGTGTAAATTGGCCTCGCGATGAGAAAGCAGTTTGGCAACAAATATCAAAAGTAGAAAGATTTTCCCTCTTTTTCAGACCTTAAAAAATTCCATCAGAGATCTTTTGCAAAAGTGCAGCGGACCAAGAGATGGAGGGAGGTGGAAGAGGGAAAAAGGGATGAAATAACAATTAAGATGTTATGCACATGTCTGAGTCTCTGTGAGGAGTATGATCATTGTGTACTGCAATCATGTGCTAGTAAAAAGTGGAAACTGATTTGTCCACTGATTCATTCACCCTAAGTATTTGCAAAGTTTTGATTATACTGATTATAGTATGGCATCCTAATTTGAAAAAAGCCATAACAGATCTTGCAGTGGAACAGAGTAAGTACTTTTGTACACAACTCAGTGTTCTCTCCTCTTCCTTTTTTTCAGTCAGGATCTCACCTGTACCCCAGGCTGGCCTCAAACTCATATTCTTCCTGCCTCAGCCTCCTAGGCGCTGGGATCTCAGGAATACGCTGCCCTGCCTGGCTCTTTACTGTCTTCCTTCCTCATCCAACTTCAAAGAGAGAGCCTGATTCTGGTAAGAGAGACCCTTGCAAGACACAGCTCCAACTGTAATAATGATGCATATAACTGATAAATTTCTACACAGAACACGACGCAAAGTAATCAGTAAATATTAAATGAGTGTGCAGGTCAGTTCATGTTGTCATCACAGTGCTATGAGGTAAGCACAATTCCTGACCCCATTTCACAGACCGAGAAACAGAGGGAAAGTTTGCCAGGTAACCTGCCAAGCTCCTGTATGAGTAAGTGGTGGGACCAGCACCTGGACCAAAGTGTCGTGCTCCTAACTGTGTGCCATACCAAGCATGTCATTGGTTTCTGGTGAGATATGAAGAAAAGTCTGCATGTAAACATTTGGGGTAATTCACTGTCCCCCAGGGTGAGCTGCCAGAAGACACAGTCCTCAGATTCTCCTGGGATGTGGCTTCTATGTTGTGTTACCGGCACAAGGACCAAGCCAGTGTGCAGCGTGGCAGAGCAGAGAGATGGAATGGTTTCAGCATCTTTAAGACATTGCCGAGGTGCTAAAATCAACAACAGTGAGAACACAACTTCAGAGTTAGATGTTTGTGGAGACGGTGCCATCTGTTTTGGAAATAACTCCTGTATTGATTCTCAGGTTTGGTTTAGGAATTTTAAAAAACAAACAAAAACATCAAAATAGCCCGGACATGAATATTTATTTTGTCTCCTTCAAACAGAGGAGATAAAAGTCCACACAATCTTAAAAGGCATCCCCAAGACCCTGCCCTCCTCCGCTCTGCCCTGGCTCCCACAAGCTCCTGTGCTGACCGTCCTCCCACCTACCCATCTTGGTCTCTAAACCCCCTCCCTCTCTGTAATCCCTCCAGGCTAATCACCCTGGGTTTGTCCTTTGCTCCTGACAGATCAAGAACAAAGAAGACAGCTAAGCGAGCAGTGTCTGAATATCACCCTGGCCACATGGGACAGAAAATTCGCAAATCCTCAAACTTTAATCCTTTTGGTGTCATTGCACATCACGTTTCCTGAGTATCTTCTAGACGCCAGGCATTGACAAGGCAGCGAGTGTGCTGATGCTGAGCAGATAACCATGGCGTCTCTCTTCTCAAATGATGTAGTCATTGGAGAGAACAGAGTGAGAAAGGAAATAGATAAAAAGCAATTAATTGCAGATTTTACTAATTACATGCAGGAAACACGATGAGATCGGAGAAGGAAATGGGGGTGAAGGAGATCTTGCCATCAGTTGAGAGGCCTGAGAAACCTTCCATGAGATGTCTGGCCTGAGCAAGAAGAAGTGTGTGTCACACATTGAGGCCAAAGTCCAGGAAAAAGAGGTTGGCACAAGGGATAGGGTGTTGTTGGTATCCTTGCCCCACCGTGTGACTGGTGAGTGAGGTGGTCATTATCATTTCACCACAAGTGTGGCTGTCCAATCATCACTCTCTTCTCCCCAGACACACACAGATTTTACTTGTCCATTACACGTCAGTACAGCTGGGACAAAAAGTGTTAGTGTTAGTGCCACACTAACATCTCTTAGGACTATCGATGCCAGAAGCTCTTCATGAAATACTAGCAAGCTGAAACTGGAAACAAAAAAGGATTATGTACCATAGCTGGTAGTTGGAACTATTCAAGATATACAGGCTTTTCAAATCAGCAACATAAAACATCACGTGAATGTGTTAATGGCCAAAACCCACAGAGTGATCTCCATAAAGATAGTTTACACATGGGATGTCTGTAGTGCAGAGAGCAGCAGTGACCTTAGTAGAGACTGATCTTTCTGACCTCTCTGCCCTTTGACCTCTGTAATCCTTGACCTCTGTGCAGGGCACCAGCTCTCTGCTTCTGGCTGTATACCAAGAACTGAAGTCAGAATGCCAAATCAGTATTTATACATTTATATTCTTGGCAGCATTATTCATAACAGTCAAAGGGGAAACAACTCAAATGATCACAGAGAGCTGATGTGATAAAGAGATGTGGAATCACATACACATAGTGGTTTACTGGTGAGCCTCAGGGAAGTCATGACACTTGCTACAACACAGTTGAACTCTGAAGGCACTGTGCTTAATGAAATAAACTAGCCACAGTGAGGTAAGTACTATACAATACCACTTACATGTCATGTCCAGAGTAGGTGACATCTCAGACAGAACTCAGTGCAGTTTCTAGGAGGCGTGGGGAGTGGGTCATGGGGAGCTGGATTAATATGAGCAGGATGCCAGCCTGGGAAGATGAGACAGGTGATCGTTGCCCTTTGTGTGGTTAGTACCATTGAGCTATACACTTAAAAATGGTTGAAATGGCTAATTCTTTGTTCTTATATTTTACCACAGAGACTATAAGCGAGAGATTTATAGATCGGGTTTCAGTAGCTCCCATGTCGCAAGCTCACTCTGAGCATTACAACCACCCTCTCTCCACAGCCAGGTATAGCCTGTCTCAGGTTTCTTCCAGGGGTCAGGATGAGTGACGGTCAGGGGTTTTTAGATGTGTCATTTGGCCTTAAAGGATATCTTCTTCTCATGTCCTCCCTTTGAGAAAAAAAAATGAGTAAACAATGATGCTGTCTTCAGCTGGTGAGAAGTGGCTGAGATCTGCTTTCCTCTTCCAGTCAAGGGCAGAACGCTGACCTGGAGAACTCTCCCAGTGGCTATGGGTTCCCCCTCCTCCTGTACTTCATTGTTTGGGTTTTGCTGTTCTTACTAATGATATGATGCCTCAGAAGAACCAATGGCAGAAGGCAGGAATCTAATCCCATCAATAAGCACAAACCTCTTGCCAAACACCTGGCCACACATCTTCCGATTCATGGAGCAGACCAGTTTTCTGAAGGTCTCCGTGCCTTGCTGAGCCCCTGCTGTCCAGCTGCAGCCCAATCCGTCTGTGGATACTAAAGTGCGCTCCCTGGAGCCCATCTATCAGAATAATCCTTGGCTCTTTATTAAGCTTCCAAGAGCTGCCCTAGCCCTTCTGTGTGTCCGCACCAGCCCTTTTGGGCACAGTGCCCTCTCCTGGGGCCACCCTTGTCCTTCTGTCAAGGCTTAGCACAGACACCTGCTCCGTCATGATGCTTTCTTAGGTCCCCACCCAGCAGCAACCTCATTCCGAATCTCATGAGTTCCTTTGACTTGGTTCTACCTTTGCATTCTATTATGACTACAGTTCTCTGTAGATCGCATGACTGGAGTGAGGATATGCTGATCTCATTAATTCTTGTATTTACCTGAGAGCAGGCACAGTGTAGATGCTGACAAGTGTAGGGGGAATGTTAAACAGAATGTGCAGCAGTCCAGGGGCTGACCTACGGAGCCCCCTGCAGAGCATGTGTTCAATTAAAATCCTTGGCCACAGTTTGTTTGTCAAAAGAGTGCTTCTGATGTTGGCATTTTTTATTTCCATGATGAGTGATTCTTACCTTCCCTGCCAATGCTGGTAGGAAACAAGAGCAGGCTCTTGAGGTACAGTGGAGAGACGATGCCCACCCTGGTATGAACAGACTCACAGGAGCAGTGGGGAGTGGTTGTAGTGTAGGGTGCCAGTCAGAAATGTAGCGTGGAGCTATGGAGCTCAGCACATGAGCAGAAGCCATGTTGGCCGTAGTGGGGAAATATACTGAGCTACACAGGCTCATACTCACAATGGCTATCACTGGTTGGACTTTTCCCTGGGTTCTATGCTATGCATATTCCTGCCAACCCAGCCTGCTCCAGAGCAGGAAGTCAATGGGCCCCCTTATGGACATAGAGACGCAGGCAGGAGGTGGTCAGAGAGAAACCACTGCGTGTCATCCTGACTGGTGCATCGCCCAGGCGGCGGGCTCATCAGCATGCTGCAGGTGTGGCCAAGAAAGCCCTAGACGAGGGCAAGACCTTGGCGTCTCTTGGCTTGGCAGAGGACTGGGCAAGTGCATTAACAGAGAAACCTGTCAAAGTGCAGCTTCCAAAGCGAATGCTTTAGTGGTCCGATAGTGTTTGTTATCTCTGCACCTGTGATCGCAGACATGGTGTGTTTGCTGCTGTTGATTTTTCACACTGTACTTGTTTAAGTGACAGGTTTAAGGTTTTAAAACACCTTCAAAGAGAAATGTGCCAGGGTCCTTACTAATTCTCTTCTCTTCAGGGATCCCAGGGGCCTTTCTGAGCAAATTGTGCTGGATTTAGCTATCAGAGAAGGGTCTCACTAGTCCCCTTGTTGTTGAGAACTAAAGACTTTCTCAAGACAGTGTCAAGGAAGGTGAAGATTTACAGTTTCTAGTCGACAGTAATTTAATGCCTATTTCCTTAAAGTGAGAAGACAGAATTGTCAATGTTTTCAACACAAAGAAATGATGAATGTCTCAAGCATCAATGATACTGGTCTGATCACTAGGCATTCTGTGACTGTATTGTAGTGTCACAGTGTACTCCAAACCTGGGACATTACTATGAGCCAATTAAAATTTACTTTAAAAACACTATAGTTAACAGCAATTTATTGTACCCTTCACAATAGTTAGAAGAAGGGACTTTGAGTGTTTTCCAAATGAAAAAGAGATAAATGTATATATGGAGTGAAAAATTCTCCATAAATATTGGAGAGAACTGAATATTCTCCATAAATATGTCTCATCATTATGTGCCAAAAATAAATAATTTATAAAAGAGTGCTATCTGACAGCTTTCTTGTCAAGTACTTGTTCTTTTCTTTATATTCTGAGGATTGAACCCAGGACCTTTACACTGAGCTAATCTCTGATCATTTTTATTTATTTTCTTATTTTGAAACAAGTTTTCATTGAATTGCTAAAATGCCCAGGCTGGGCTTGAACTTGTGATCCTCCTGTCTTAGTCCCTCCAAGTGCTGGAACTACAAGCCTGAAATACCAGGCCAGGATTCAGACTTCTTACTCCCCATTCCCCAGCCCTGGAATTTCTCCTTACTCTCAAATGCATCTTATGTTTCTTCCAAACCTGGGTTCAAACTTGCCCAGCGATTACCTCCATGCCTTAGCTCATGCCGTTATTGCTTTGATTTGAAATCTGACCATGGGATGGATATGCGCTGTTCAGGACCCAGGTTGTGTCTGGCTTGTGGGTCAAGGCAGAGCTGCAATGGTGCAGTGACTGAGTAAGCTGACGTCAGGGCCAGACAGACCTTGCTGGGAGTTCTGCCCTTGTGCCCTGGAACAGCACAACTTTCACAGGGGCAGCTGTTGGGATCAGGATAAGAAATTGTACCTTGGTTGGCTGCAAACTGGCTGGAGCTCCATGAGCACGGGCTGTGACGGGGAGCCGTCCCTCCTTGCCTCCTGCCTGTCCTCTCACCAAACCGCTGTTTTGTGTCTCTCCTGTGCTAGTGAGGATGTATATACACATCTACAGGCATTGCAGCAGCACACAGCCGGCTCCTGGGTGAGCACTGACACGTTCAGAACTCTTCTGAATGGGACTGATGATGCCGGCCAACCTGGGCCCCAGGAGGGGACTGGGGCAATCGTGGAGGGAGCCTGAAATTTGGGGCGGGCTGAAGGAGAGAGGCCTCTGGCTAGTGTCCACGTAGAGGCAGGGACACGATGACCCATCCCTGCCTGAAAGTTCATCTCCAGTCACAGACTCCTCCATGGGCTCTTCCTTTGGAATTCTGGCACTAACTTTAACATCAGCCTAGAAATTTTAGAAATTATTAGAAAACCTATGTCAGGCATGTGATGACTATGTCACAGCTTGCTGCCTTGCAGTGACTGCAGCAGAAGGAGAGGAGCCACATGGCTACGCTGCACCCCGTGTCTTTCCAGAAGCATGGAGAGGACCAACTGTGCATGCATAACAAGCACAGCAGACAGAGCTCCTGTCAGGCAGTGACTCGCACACAGGACCTACACTATGGAAAAGGGGTGTCAGCTTCTTGTGCCTGGATGGTTTGAGAAGGACAATCTGGGACCAGCACTGGAGGCCAGCTAAGCTGGTCCAGTATGCAGGCCTGGAGTGAGAATGACTTTGGAGTCCTTTCAGCCTTGGGTCCTGGGGCGAATGGACAGAGCCCTGTGCTGGACAGAATGGTGCTGTGTTTATAGAATCCAGATCTTTCTGGCCAGCGGCTGGTGGGCCACCTCCCCTGTGTGGTAAAGACAGGAAGAACTGTCACTTCGTTTTACTGCTGCTCCGTGAAATTTGTTACAGTAGCTTTTCTTTTTTTTTTTTTTAGGTTTTTGGAGACAGGGTCTCGCTTTGTGGTTCAGGCTGGCCCTGAGCTCAGCCTCCAACTCACATCACAATCCTCCTGCCTCTGCCTCCCGAGTGCTGGGATTACAGGCGTGAGCCACCACGCCCGGCACTGTGGTATGTGGTACTGGTTGCTGCTGGGTGTGGGTCTCCACACCCAG
>PVIR01001820.1:0-93515 GCA_004026965.1 Petromus typicus | reverse complement strand
ACAGTAGCTTTTCTCTTGCAGAGCTTTGGAAGGCAAGCTGATGATCATTTGCTTTTTCATGGAAGTGAAGTGATGCTTGGTCCTCCCCACAGAGGTCTCCCCGATTTACCATCAAATCAGTGGAATTCTACTGCTAATCTTCGTCCTGAGATGACTCCCCAGGAGTCCTGGTACTTGCAACCTGACTGAAAGTGGTCACGAAACCAACTGCTAACCTGAAGGTCTGGAATTCATCTTGCAGTGCACGATTTCACCACTAGATGTTGGTCTTGTTTTGCCCACTGTGAAACAAGATGTGTCCTTCAGAAATCAGTATGAAAGATGCTTAGGACATAGAAAGTATTTAAATAATCTCACTAACTACCTAACAATGAACTTAACACATTGAATGCCCAGTTCTAGCTTCTCAGGAGGCTGAGACAGGAAGATCATTAGACTCTAGGAGCTCATAGGTTAGACTAGGCTACACAGACTCTGTCTCAAAATAAAAAGATAAATAGGTAAGCAAATAATAAATAGGTAAGTAAATAATAGTACTACAGCAGGTTCAAACCAAGGGATTTCTGAGTAGTGTTTCCAAAAACTATACTCAGAGTCCAACACAGATCAAAGTACGGTGAGTTTAATGGAAACCGAGCTTTTGATTCTGAAATCACAAACTTCACGAGCTGTCTAGAAGCCAGGACTGTCTCACTCATTGGCATGAGACTTGCAATGAGCTAATTGGCGCTTACTTGAATTAAATTACTCTCAGCTCATTTAATGAGCCTTCATTTTGAATACTTTGCTGTTTCTCTTCAGCCACCAAATTGGACTAAAAAGATAAGTCAATTATAAAAATAAATCCATTCCTGCAGGCTTATTTTTGAGCAATCGTGGTATTTGTAGTTTCAGGGGAATTTAGCAAGCTGGAGAGGCATTAGCTTTCCAGTTTGGAAAGAGGGAGTACCCCCTAATCATAGATCTCAGTTCCAGTGTGAGAAGTTGACAGCTTGTGAACTAATGTTGTCTTCTTGTAAGTAAATAAAAAGTAGAAAGAGTAGTAGTGCTCAAAGAAAACAACAATTCACTCTCTTATCTACAAAGGAATAGAAATAAAGTCATTTCCACATAATGAGCCAAGACACTGGGTAAGGATTTGCCAGTGAAACAAAACAAAAGCATTAAAAGCTTGTTTATTCTCCCAGCACAACTCTGAGAGGGTGTATGGGACTCTACATCACAAGAAAATGAAAACTCAGGGAAATGATTTGCACAAGACCTTCACTTAGTTTTGTCATGAGACTGAGATGAGGATGCAAGCCCTGTGACTGGAAGCTCAGGGTCCCTTCCGCATGCCACCTGGCCACATAGGAACTCTCATGGAGGGAAGAGCATACACAAGTGACTGGCTGTGATGGGGAGGAGGGTGCTGATTAACTTCAGTGACTTTTGCTGAAAAATCTTGGACACTAAGGAATAGAACTGCATTTCTTGTCCTCAGAAAAAGAACAGAAAAAAAAAAGTAAATAAAGTAAATTTGACAGATCCAAGTGAAAGTAGGGGATAAAACACAATAGAAAAAGCAGGGTAAATAGATGAAATAAAATGAAAGTTAATTCCAAGTAGTCTGACTAGGCTTAATTTAGCAATAAAAAGCCAGACATTATCAGACTGGATAAAAAGAATAAAATTCAGTTATGTGTTACTAAGGAGTAATAATTACAAGTATACAATGCAATACATAGCAAGTGAGAAGATATAACAATTTTATCCTTTGAAGCACTTACTAATGTAAGTTAGCACATTATATATATACATTATATATTATATATATAAAATATATAATATATATACATATTTATATGACAAACTGTAAGTAAGAAATAGATAATCAAGATATTCAATACCTGTGTCTTAGTTACTGACTTGATTTGAAACACCGAATTATGAAGACTAATAGACATGTAGGGAGTGCCACAGTCACCAAATGGAAGATACAGATGCTTCAAGGACCTACTGAGCATTTAGAGAACTGACCAGACACCAGCACACAGGAAATCCTTAACAGCAGCACCATCACCACCCAACAAATCAGACAGACCATGTGCTCTAACCAAAATGTGAATGGGTTAGAAATCAACAACCAAAAAGAAAACTCACATATTCAGAAATTTAAAGATATACTTCTAAATAATCTTTGAGTCAAAGAATAAATCAAGATGGCATTTGAATACATTTGGATTGGTTGATAATAAAAATCCTACAAAGGGTACTTTGAGTAATGCCAAAAGGAAACTAATAGTTATATTTTTCTGTATTGGAGGGGACAAAAACTGGGAAATTAACAAGCTAAAAATTCATTTCAAGAAGTTACTTTAAAAAATCACCAAGTAAAACTTCTCTAAAAAGAGGAAATGAATAATAACCAGAATTTTATGTTCTGAGTTTTTAAATTAGAATTTACTTTTTTTTTTTTTTTTTTTGAGACAGGGTCTTGCTTTGTAGTTCAGGCTGGCCCTGAGCTCAGCCTCAAACTCACATCACAGCAATCCTCCTGCCTCTGCCTCCTGAGTGCTGGGATTACAGGCGTGAGCCACCACGCCCAGCACTGTGGTATGTGGTACTGATTGCTGCTGGGCGTGAGTCTCCATGCCCAGTATTGTTATGTGGTTATGAGGGGATTGAACCCCAGCCCTTGCACTTGCAAGACAGACACTGGAACCACTGAGCTAAATCGCTGGCCTATAATTTACATTTTAAAGAGAAGACACCCATGAATACTATGAATAATGAAAAAGAAGGTGCACATGCCAATAAAGCAAAACATGAAAATAACAAAGGAATAGCACCAAGCGAATAATTTTGTAAGTAAAATTTAAAACTTATAATTGTCTATAGAAGCACAGAGACTATTTATTCAGGATGCGACAGACAAGCTGAATGATGCTATAATCATAGACAACATTTCTTCAGTAGCTCCAATTTATGCAAAACCTGGATGACTTTATAGGCAATAAAACTACCAATAATCAAATAGCCAAATGTAGTGAAAAACCTTCCAGAAAATAAAAAATGAGAGAGCTTCAGCAAATGCAGTGAGGTGAGTAGAAACTTGGCCCCAAGATCAGGCAAGGAGAATATAGAAGTTAATCCTGTCATATGAAGATATATGCAAAATCCTAAGTGAATGCAGACAGAGCCAAAGAATGAAGCGCACATCTACACCGCTGTCTGTGTCTGTCAGGTATCTGCCCACCTACCTATCATCTGTCTCTCTGCCCACATGCTTACCTGATGTGTCTGTGGCTTAAGGTTAAGAACAGACTAAGGGGACCAATTATGTTTGAGGAATGAGGAAAAATCATATGACATTAGAGAAAAAGATCATTGCCTAACATTCAGTATCATTAATGGTCAAAAACATTCATAGCAAACTAGAAATGGGAGCAATAGAAGAGAACTTTTTTCTTTCTTTCTCCCTCCCTCCCTCTTTCCTTCCTTCCTTTCCCTTCTTTCTCCCCTTAACTTGTTTTTTTTTTTTTTTTTTTTTGGTTTTAAGAATTGAAGCCAGGCCCTATGCAGGCTAAAAGATAATTTTCTAACAAAGGATTCCCTGAAACCTACAGAAAACACATGTAATGAAATTTTGAAAGTATTTTTTTCAAGTCAGGAAAATAATAATGAGAGCTGTCATAGCTGGTTCCATTTAGTACAGTCTAGAATTGTGACTAGATGGGAAAAGGAATGGCAAGCATCAAGGATTGTAAAAGAAGGAACAAATTTTGCTTATTCATGGCCAATATAATCATATTCATATATATTTGTTATTTATAGATATGAATTTCAAAAACATGCAAGGAATAGGTAATAATAAATTAAGTCTGCTTGTTGCCTCTGGGAAAGAGAAGAGAGGAAAGCTATTGAGACATTTTTTATTATGCCTATAATTTTTTAAGATCCTGAGTAAGTGTGACAAAATGTTAAGATTTGATAGGTGAGCAAGGGATATATGGTATTTATTATAGCGTTCTTCATACTTTCTGCAAGTTGTAACAAAGAAAAGATTCTGTCAGGAGTTGACCATCCCTGCTTACCTAACAAGTATTTTTTCAATAAAGATTTGTTACTTATGGGCTGGGGATTTAGCTCAGTGGTTCTGGTATCTGCCTCACAAGCACAGGGTCCCGAGTTTGATCCCTGGTACCACACAATGCTGAGTGTGGTGGCTCAGGCCCATCAGGAATCAGTAGCAGGTTCCACAGTGCTGGGCATGGTGGCTCAAGCCTATAACCCCAGCACTTAAAAGGCAGAAGCAGGAGGATTGCTGTGAATTTGAAACTGTCTGGGCTACATATTGAGCTCAGGCCCAGCCTAAACTACAAAGTGAGACCCTATCTCAAGAATAAAAAAAAATTATTACTTGTTTTTTTTTAAAGTTATATTACCATTGTGTAATCCTGAAGGAAGCAGACTATGAACAAATGTGGCTTTAAAATTCAGGTATAAAATATGACTCATGGAAAAATCTATAGATGATAACAGTTGATATTTACTGCTTTTCATTATTAACTTAATCTGACCCCTATGGTTGGACTGGCAAAAATATGGGTGCAGGTATAAATGCTTTGTGTGCAAAATATTTTTCTACCTTTGAACTGTAATATTAGAATAATAAAACTATCTGATTCTAGATGTCAAACTGAACATATTCATCTTCTCTGCTAAGACATCACTAAAGTAATAATTGATATATTTTTTTAAAAAGCCATAATTTCACAGGCACTTACAGGACAAGGACCAAAGGGCTCAACAAATTTCTGCAAGTCACTTGCTGAGAAAAGAGTTTTGCCCATGAAGCAAAGTGATGAAGGGGCAGATCCTTGATTTGTGTGAAGGGCCCCAGGGAGGAGGCTGCTAAAGTGGCCACGGGGAACCCAGAGAATCCAGGAAGTCCAGGGATGGGAGCTGGGAGGGAACAGAAAGCCGGGAGTAATTAATGATTGCTTCTTGGGATCTTCTGTCTCCTTATACTTTCACCAGCCTCAGGCTGGACTGCTGGCCTCCAGGCCTGTGGACTTTGCCTGCACCAGCTCCACCCAACTTCACCTAGGAGAAAAAGGAGGTGTTTTTTGTTTGTGTTTTGTTTTGTTTGCTGATCCTGGGGATTGAACACAGGGCTGTGGACTGAGCTACAACTCCAGACACTCTCTCCTTTCTTGTGAGACAAAGTTTTGCTAAGTCACTAAGGCTGGGCTCTAACTCATGCTCGAGTGCTAGATTTTTAAGCCTGCATTGTTGTACCTCTTAGGAAGATTTTTTTTTTTTCTTAAAACCGACCTAACCAAACCTTTCAAAGGAAACTAAAGAAGTGTGGGTGGTGGGCCTTGCTTTGCCATTTGAAGGTAGTGGTGGGAAGTCATTGAGGAAGGTGGGCTCTCCTATTCTCCTGTGAAACCCCTTCCGCTGAGCCCACCAAACACCAGGCACTGGGAGCCTCTCCAGCTGAGGTGAAATATGAAGAAATCACCTCAGGCCAACAGACTTTTGAGGACAGCCCCTGACAGAAAAAGGGAAGCCAAGGAAATGGAGAATCTGAGGCTGGAGGACATAGTGGGCTGAAGTCAATTTCTGTCTTAGTAGAAGATACCTTACCTAAGACACCTAAGTTGTACATCTCAGGTACAATTTAGATACTTTTCTCTAGAAAGATATCTAAATTGTACATTTCATTTCAAAGGAAATCTGAGGCTGTGTCATCTGTAGAGACTGAGAATTTATGATCCCCACTAAAATGTATATGGAGAGAACCTCAAGTTAGTGGGAATAAGAAATAAACCTCTGGGAATTGATTAGGTGGAACCCTCAGAAATGAACTTAATGCCTTTATTAAAGAGGACCTGGAGAGCTTCCTCTATCTTCCCAATTTCTTTAGGACAAAGCACAGAAAACCATATTATTAATAGATATAGAGAAAAAGTACTTTTCTAGGAATAAGAGGTATGTCAAAGGTCAGTGGAAATTTTGTTTTGTGAAATATCTTTAGATTATGTCATGGGTCTCCCAATTTTGAAAAACTATCATGGGTGGCAGATTTGAACATTCTGATGGTTAGACGTTGTCGGAAGTCACTGAGAAACAATTCTAGACAAGAAAGATAAAGATCTCACTGGGCAGTCTCTGGAAAAACATTATTGGAATTTTAAGTAAAAGTAGCTGATTTCTTTGCTTGCCTCATTAACTGATTTAAAGACAATAAGAATGATTAAAACTGATTAAAAACAAAAAGAATAACTAGACTATGCACAAAGACTTCTTAGATTACATTATCCTATAGTGCTCTAATATCTGATATTACTATTCCTGTTTCATTTCATTATGTTTTTCACTATGAGGGTGCATATTTGGAAAGGGATGTCCAATACATTCTAAATTTAAATTGGAAATTATGATGTAGAGTCTTTCTGTTTTAATTAAGATGTACCCCTCCCCGGAAGCAGCCATGTTTTATCTAGGGCTAATTGCTTGTCTATTTTGCTTCCCATAATCCTCAATACCTATTAATCAGGTGGCTTTATTTCTATTTATCAATCATCTGGCAGAAATTTCAGCCTCTTCTGCTTATGGAGAGCAACAGAAATCAGTTATAGAAGAGAGGGCTACGGTATGTTAAGTTTCTTTTAGGTCTGGTCAAAGAGCAGATAACTGGTTTCAGGGAGTGGAATTCATGTCTCTCGACAGAAATTATGAAGGAGTGGGCTGAGGGGGGAGGGCTCTGCCCAGTCTTGCTCCACCATGCACTTGGCTGAGCTCCAGTGGACTCAACTGTCTGGTTGCCAAGGATGGGACAAAGGGCATCATTCTTCTCCTGACCCACCTGGAGGGTCTCAGCTCTTCTTTCTTTTTTTTTTTTTTTTTAAGGTTTTTTGAGACAGGGTCTCGCTTTGTGGTTCAGGCTGGCCCTCAGCTCAGCCTCAAACTCACATCACAATCCTCCTGCCTCTGCCTCCCAAGTGCTGGGATTACAGGCATGAGCCACCATGCCCGGCACTGTGGTATGTGGTACTGGTTGCTGCTGGGTGTGGGTCTCCACACCCAGTATTGTTATGTGGTTACCGGGGAATCGAACCCGGGCCCTTGCACTTGCAAGACAGGTGCTGGAACCACTGTCAGCTCTTCTTTCTGACTCAGTGGAGGCACTTGTTTCTTTCAGTCAGATGTGCATGTACATGTGCACATATGTATCACACTCGTAATAGCTCTACTGAGATGTAAATTGTACATAGTAAAATCCACCCAAAATATCAAATCCAGTGGTTTTATATTTTCAATGAGTTGTGCAACCGTGGAAATGATCTAAGTTTAGAACATTTTTCATCACCCTAGAAAGTAGCTGGACACTGACAGGTGCCTGTCCATTGCCTTCCCACCCTTCATCTTGGGCAACTGTCAGCTACTTTCAGTCTCTAGACATCTGCTTATTCTGGACGTTTTAATTGGATAAATCAGACAATTTATGTTTTTTCTTAGTGCAATAAAAATGCATTCATTCGTGTTGTAATATGTATCAATACTTTGTTAATTTTCTACACTGAGTAGTATTCTATTCTGTCTCTGTTTTACCTTAACCAGCAGGGAAACACTTAGCTAATAATTCATTCACACATGAGTCGTTGTGTGGACACTGGTTTTATTTCCCATGCTGGAATGGCTGGATCACGCAGAAACTGTGCGTGACCCTTCACAGAGCTGCCAGCCTCCTGGGAGAGCTGTGCTGTTACATCCTCACCCTCCCCTGGACCCTCCAGCATCTCCACATCCTCTCCAGAACTTACTGCTTCATCATTACATTCATTCTGAGTGTGAGGGGTCAACTCGGGGTAGTTTTGACACTGTTAGACATCTTCTCATGTACTGATTGGCTAACTTAACAGCTTTGGGAAAATGTCTGCTTTTTCCTTTCACCTGCATCAGTATTCTTCATTTTTGCTCATGGATACCTTAGAAGAATGTTGGAATCTACCTAACTATTCATTTGACTTCAGATTCGTGTCTAACATCTGAACTGGTTCTCATCCAATTCAGTTTGGACTAGAGTTGTGGAAAGAACTATGCCTGTCAACTTAGTGTCACCGTATATAAATAATACTTTGAGAGTTGTTTTATATCAAGTTGCACAGAAACCTTTAAACCAAAAAAAAAAAAAAAAACCAAAACAAAACAAAACAAAAAAAAAAACAAACTTATCAAGAGCACAAACTATTATAAAAGGCATTTAATGTTTTATCATTTTGTTTAAAAACTTGGGAAGCTTACATAAAGCTGTATCTCCGATGATTAGTCACTCCCTTTTTAGGAGCCTGAAAAAGGCTTTTCCAAGTCTTATCAAAAGACTGATAACTATACCTGCTTTTTAAAATACAGGACCTTTATTTTTATGTATTTATTTTGGGAGTACTGAGTATCGAACTTAGGACCTTGCACTTGCGAGGCAGGTATGGCACTATTAAGCTAAATCCCTGGCCCAATACCTGCTTATTTTTAAATTGAAAGTGATTTTATTTGACCCATTATACTTTGGGCTAAAACAAGAATTCTTTTTAACAGTTTTAGTAATATGTTAAAATAAAATTATTGTCAAAATAAAATGATTGTTATATGATTTAAAGGCATTTTGGTGAAGTTCAAAACTTTACTTTCTAAAAAGACTCAGTTCCTCCTTGGTGGAGGCACAAGTAAGAAAGCAGGTCGGTCTTGTGATAAACCGCATGTGGCCCTGAGGATCTGCAGCCTCTCCCGGCACGGTTTATGCCTTTGAGCCCGGGGAAGTCCTCCACTCTCACTGGAAGACTGTGTGGCCCAACCCGGAGAGGGCTGCGTTTGGTTAGTGGCAGAGAGAGCCCCAAACCCATCACTATTTCCTCTCTGTATGAATTCCACGCCACACAGACTTTCAGCATTATTTACAAAGCGAGATCACATTTACCAAACACCATTGTAAGGAAAGATGACTGAATCCAGTGGGCTTAGGTGACTGCTCCCCATTTTTGAAGTAACAGCCGACAGCACACTCTCTCTAGGGTGTGTTACCATGGTAACGTCCGGAGATTGCTTGCCCCGCCTCTCTCTAAGCCCCAGACTCTGAGGTCTATTATTCCCTGAACACTGGGTTCAAAATTGTTAGATTCTTTCTTTCAAGGGGAAATCTCCCAGACATACATTTCAGGAAAAGATGAAGAATCCAAAGTAGAGAGGGAGAAGGAGGGGTGGGGGCCAACTCTTCATCCTTATGCTGGGCTTTGTGTGCCAGATGAGAAATGTAAATGAACCTAAACGCAAGCAAGCTCTCCTTCAACACTTAATTCTAAAGCCGGAGAACAGAAACATCTTTTCTCCCCTCTGTTTTGTGGCCACCCCATGAATAGAAAAAACTAAGGGGCGGGAAAATGAATTTTTTTTGTGTGTTATTGGAGAGAAAACCAAATCAACCGATGAAATATTTGACAACTTTCCAGCTGCCCATTACTTAGTTTTACTTGGTAAGACAGATAAACTTAATGCAAATACATGTTCCCCAAAGACTACCTTAATAACTTTTCCTCTCTTCCTCCAACATCACAATCTGTTGGTGCTTGCTGGTATTTTTGGATTCCTGTCTGAATTAAGGTATTCTCGAGTCTCTGCCTTTGACAAAATGCTACACTGTCAAGTTTTCCTTTGTGATCATTGCACCATAATAGTATCCCTGGTACTTTTCACTTGGTTAGTATTTCTGAGTAAGAGATTGTCTGGATGGTTAAGCACTGGAGAAGTCATCTGGGACACGGGCTAGCTTGGGGGTGCTCATTCCTTTCAGAAATTCAGTTTCCTGTCTGGCTGCAGCCCCCTGGCCTTTGGACGGCTCTGAGCTGCACACAGAGCTGAGGCTCTGCTCTTTGTAGCCTTCACCCCACATTATGTTCCATACACAAAAGCTCTGGGCCTTAAGGAATGTTTCTAAATTTCATTTTGGAAACTGATTTAGATGACAGTTTTAATTTGGATGACTTCTGAAGGAAACATTCATCAGTATAATGCGAAAAAACTTTTTTGGCATAAGAAGAAAAAAAACCATTTTGCAAATTAAAATATCTAAGTCCTATTCAAAAGCACATCTGTTATTCTAATGCAATTTGGTAACACAGTTTATTAAATTTGTAGAACACAGTGACACTAAAAGGTGCGGTGGATCGTTTTGGCTGTGTATTTTCTCTTCCAGATAATACAATAGTAAAAGGAATTACTGGTTAGCAAGATGGCATCGAGCATATGTCTGGCAAGAGAAATGCTTTAATACAATTTAGTTTTTGTAAATTATTTCAGTGATGGAATCTGTGAATAAAATAAAGTGTTGATGTATTTGGTTTGTGTCTGTGGTACTCTGTCAAAATGACTAGAATTCTTTTTAATACAGTTTTAGTAATACGTTAAAATAAAATTTACTTTAATGCAGTTTGAGTTATGACTATCTATTGCTTATTTTACCTTTTAAAAATATCAGAATACAAATTAAAACTGTAGAAAAAAGAAACTGAGAGATCTTTATGTGTCACCTCCCATGAACACTCTCGGAGGAAGTGTGAGATTTCAAGTAGACTTTAACTTTGCTCTGTGACCTTGACCAACATTCTTCAATTCTTCGGATTCCACTTTCTTCATTGCAGAATGAAAATAATTCTTACCTCCTCTAGGTCCTATCGAGATTAAGTGACATAACATAGCTGGCTTCCATGGACTTACTGTACAGACTCTTATCTAATTTTAATACCCAGATTATCGAGATTTTATGACGATTAAAATATTCAAGACAATGACTCTGCACCAGTGCTTGATGTAGAGCTGTCATTAATACTACTGCACATATTTGTGCTCAAGAAATGTAAATTCCCCTTTCTCTCATCTTCTTAAGTCATAAGATGATAGTTTCATTTCCCATTGGTCCTTGTCAGCTTAAATACCTGGTGTATGGGCTGCCCAGTCACTGTAGGTGTCCTTTCTCTATTTTTTCCTCCCTAGTCTTCTGGCTGCTCAGCCTCTTCCTGAGGCAGGTAAGACTGGAGAAGGGGTTCTAATGACTGTCTCTCTGCATGGAATTTCTTTAGCCAAAAGTCAGGTGAGAAAAAGACTTAAAAATAAAGCTTTGAAGTTCTCTCTGGATTTTAATACATCCCAAGCAGCCCAGCAGTAGTTGGTTGGGATTAATACACCACTCAAATTGTACCAGGGCCTTTGCCGTGGGCTCGGTGAACTCACGTCTACATGCAATACTTAGTTTTCATCCCAGCTCTCATTTTGGCCTCTTCATTGACATTTCACTTAATCTCTGGGGAGTTTATTCTCCTCTTTCTTACCCCCGGCTCACTGGCTCACCGGCTCACCAAGCCCTCAAGCTTTCTTTGTGAATACATAATTGGCCTAATATGCAATCATTAGCACAATGCCTGGGCGTATCCGCTTTCCACCCAGGTCTCCCACTGACACTGGTCTTTTAACAGTGACCAAAGCTGAAGGGATGGAGCTCTGTGTTGAGTAATTAGGCATCAGGTATCACCAGAAAGTAAGAGGGCACCAAAGCTTCCCGATCTGTCTGGAAGTGCACTACCAAGAAGGGTGGAAAGATTAGGCTTCACACATGTAAGATTGTGAGGGAAATCTTGGTACCATAAGATTTAGAGGTAAAATCCCCAGGGATTTCAAAGACAGAAAACTTAGGTTACATCCCTGGCATCACTGTATATGGGAGACAGGGTTGGGGTGTACTCTGTACTTCCTCATCCCTCTCAGCTGTCTGAGGCCTTACAACGAGGGCTGTCACACCCACAGAATCTACTTCTGCCTCATAGGACTGCAGCTGGTGAAAACTTAAAGCTTATCACCAGTGGCTCTGTCTCTCTACAAACTGCGGCTCTTTTGGAAGTTCTGTGATGGCCACAGCCAGTGGAGGAGAAGGAAGAAGGGGTGATCCTCTGAACAGAAGATGTAACCAAACAGGCGGGGCTGAGTTGGACTGAAGATAAAAATGCAGGTGGAAAATTGGCCTAGAGAATATTTAGAAGCAAATGACTTTTTGACTATTAATCACAATAGTTTAAAAGATGTAGCACATAAAGTATATTTTTAATAGTGTTAAGTGAAAAAAAATTGGCATATTCACTCACTTGACCTAAAGTCAAAGAATTTTAAAACCTGTTTCTGCAGGGTTTTCAAACTAAATTATTTCTGCAGGATTGGACAATGGGTCAAAGGTATTTACACTAAAGATCAGAATTAAAAAAAAAAAACAATATCTTAGGTTTTAAAAAACACCTAGAGTATAAATACCTTTCACAATTTTTTAAGAGCTGATACAAATTTAATGGGAGATAGCAATGTCAAATTGCAAAAAATATTTTAATACAATAGAATTATGGGTTAATAGCAACACGGCATCTAGTCATCTTTACAATGAAAACATCCACCGCACGGTGCAGAGCAAAGAGGATGAGGCATGACACTCAAGAAACACTTGGCACAGGAGTCAGCACAGAAATGTCACCTCAAGCCTGTAGTCACTTCCCTTTTCTAACTCACAGCACAGTCTCTTCATCATGGTTCTGCCTAGGCTTTTGGCTTTCACTGTTTAACTTTTACATGGTCCTTTAGAATTTCATGTCCGTGGGTTTTGTCTGCTGGGCTGCTTTTAAAATGATTTTTTATGTATTTACATAGCATGACGTTTTTCTTTGTAACTAGACAATACATATGTATATATGGTTTCCTGTTTCCTCTTTTGACATAAAATTTAAAGTCAGTGAAATGCATGAATCCTTGTACACTGTTAGGATCTTGATACACGCACACACCCCATAGTCTCAACTTCACAAGGCACTAAACAATTCCACCTTCCTGGAAGGTTCCTTTGTTGTATCCCACCCCATCTCCCTGAAGTAATCTCCTTTCTGCTTTATTTTTCTTCATAATTTTCTCATTCTAGAATCTCATATAAATGGCATGGTATACCTTGTACTCTTTAAGATTTGCTTCATTAAATAGTGGCAGATCATTCCTGAGATCCACCATCATACGCCATAGTATCTAGTTTTATTTTGTCGTGTCCAGATATTTTTCTAGCCTTTTGAAGACCGAGACTGTGCTGCGACTCTCTGCTCCCAGGGGAACTTGAATAGAATACTGTGCAGTGAAAGGTTCCGCCAACATTCGGCAGCCTGTGGGTGAACATAGGAGTTATTTAATTATTCAATAAGCCACTGAGACACAGGCAAGCTTCCCTTTTCTAAGCCAGAGACTGTTAATGTTCAACTTACCAAGCACTGTTACATGTCCTGGCCTCAGCAGCCGCCAGCACTGCCGCAGGAATCCAGGGACCCGCCCATCGCCATCCTCCCTGCAGCAGTGCAGGGCTGGCAGGGAGGCGCCCGCTGCCCTGGACGGGCTCCAGTGCGACTGTGAAAGAGCCGACCTCGGCTTTGTCTCCTGCAGACTGAAGTGCATGTGCTCTATCTTTGCAAACATGAAATCTCACAGTCCTCCGATTGATTGATTGATTAAACCACTACAGAGGTCAGCAAAGGAATCCAGGGGCTGTGTGCCTGGGTTGGACCCAAACTGCACAAGCAGCATGTACCTCCCTGCAGTCAGAAAAGAACAATAGATAGAGATGGAACGATTTGCTCTGACTGCTGTGACTAGGACCTGCCCGGCACAGCTGTCCCTAGTGGACCTCTGTCCATCCCTCTCTCTGTGACTGGGACTGAGGGGAGGGCGCGGAGGGGCAGGCCCCTTGGGGGAAGCATGATACCTCGGCTCATTCTGTGCACAGAGCACTGGGGGTCTGAACTGGTCACCATCATTTGTGCATGGACAGCAGTACATTCCTGTCATTTCCAACAGCGCAGGTGCTCAGAATATAAATGTGCCCCCTTTCATCTGTTCGGGTGACATTCTCACTTCTGCTGTGTGGCACTTTACTATGCATCACTTTCATAGTGGAGGGCTGTAAATGTTGGAATATTTTAAATTAAAATGGGTTAGTGTTCTTTCAAGTATATTTCCCAAGACACAGAAGAGATTTGAGACCTGTGGTAAGCATATTGTAGGTAGAAATAAGACTGCTTCAAGAAAAAAAAAAAAGAGGAAAAATATCCATACATTGCTGTAGATTTTATTTATATTTAAAACAGCTTTAAAAATTGTAGGAAGCATGATAAACTCAATAATGAGATGTTGCATTTCTTCTTTTATTAACTATACCCATTTTTGAGGTCCCTCTTTTATAAAGAAAACCCACTGACAGATGGGGAAAACAAAAACATCTTGATTAGAAAATAGCAAAACTCACAGTGTAGTTTATGTCAAAGAGTTTACATTGCCTGTGTTGTATTTTAGTTTAATTCTTCAAAGGTGTTGGGAGCAGTAGTGTTGGGAGCAGTGTCTAAAAAGTCACAGTCCCATGTAACAGTTATCAGCTAACCTGCCTTACTGGGGGGTGCAGCTGTGTATTTCACACCGAGACAGTTGGATCATCATCCGGTTGTTGCCACCAGCACTCCTCCCAGGGGGCCACTCACTGCTGGTTTCCTCCCACACTGGAGTCCCCAGCAGGAGCGGTTTACACTAATATGCACACTCAGTTGTACAGATTTGGCACAGAAATCTCATGTGCCTAAGAGACAAGGAGGCAGAAAACGTCCAGGAGCAGAACCCGCTCTGTCTGGAAGCCAGTGGAGGTCAGGCTGGAGAGGGCTGTGTGACGTGGCAGATTCTTTATCCTGTTTGGCCTTTGCTGTTGGCTTGGAATATCTGCCTTGTAGGGATTTGTTGCTGAACAACAGACAGCAAAGGCTGCACGTGCCACTCCCTTCACCCCGCCTTTTGTGGGCATGCTGGAGCCAGCCTCTGTGCCAAGATGAGCCCCTGACTGTGAGGTGGCCACCTGCTGTGGCTTCATGAAAGAACTTGGCTCTCCTGAGGGCCAGGCTGAAGCTTCTCATGAGCTCTACTTTGTCAAAACCCCAGCCTTCTAAAACAAACCAGCCAGAACTGTGTGTGCCAGTGGGTTTCTGAATGATGAGGGGAAAAGGCACCTGTCACCGAGTCCCGCCCATCAGAAGCTCTCGAGCTCTTCAGGCTCGAGAATGGATGTAAAACACTCTCAGTGGTTCTAGAAGAGTTAACAGTCAGGATCTTATGGCAATGGCTAGCTATTTTGCTTTCCAGCAAATGACCTGAAGTAGTCAGTCAGAGGATTCCAGAGGTACTGAAAGACAACCCTGTCAGGAGGAATGCTACTACTGAGTGTCACTGATAGGTTTCTACACTTGTTTGTGAACAACTGTAAACCCTGAGAATGTGTTGTTGGTGGCCCTTGACTACCTTCATGTCTTTAAAGGGGATAAACGCACAAGTACATCATGAAAATCAGAAGCCTCCACCTAAGTGGCAGTGACAATACGACATGATACTGTTATAGCACCACTTCCAGTAAGGGGAAGGAAAAGTCAGGTCTGTCTTTCTAAATCCTCTCTCTCTCTCTCTCTCTCTCTCTCTCTCTCTGGTATGTGGCACTGAGGACTGAACTACAGACTTTGTGTTTGCGAGGCAGGCATCAGAACCACTGAGCTAAAACCCTCAACCCAAGTCAGACTTTTCTTGCTAAACAGCTTTTCCAAAGTTGCTCTCTTCACCTTTGCTTTTGACACATGGAGCAAATGGCCGTGGGCTTTCAGAGTTTAATTCTGGGAGGGGGATTTAAAAAGGAGGCCAGCTGGATAGCAAATTGCAATGGGGGTAGGCAGCCAGCAGGACAAGGCCCAAGATGGGTCCCGGAAATCCAGGCCACGCCCCAGAGCCAGGCCCCACTGGAGGAGCAGGTGGCTGGAGTGCGCAGACTCATCTTCCTAAATGTCATAGAGGGGCTCCGCCCCACACCCTGGGCACCTGCTCTCCCACCTTGCCTTTTACCACCTGGGCGCCTCCCTGATCCTCTACATGCTCCTCTCTGTAGATCTCAGGTCTCAGCAGCCGCTCAACTCCGTCAGCAGCAGCTTTATCTGCAGTCAAAGGCTGCAGTGAGGAGCTGGCAAAAATACCCAGACAAACCTAAAAGCGCTGATGGATTTAGGATCCTGAGATAACCTGAAATTCCCCGGGGGGAGGGACCTACAAGGAAAGGGACTCAGGAGTGCCCGAGGGGAAGGGATGAGGGTTTACAGTGCGGGGTAAAAATAAACCCATCCTTCCAGTTCTCACCTCCATATGGTAACTGCGGGGGGGGGGAAAGCAGGAGACTTACCGGGGGTTTCTTTCTGCCTGCCCCTCGTCTCTGGTACAGACGACTCCATGACTGCTGATTCGCTGATGGGCGACAAGGGACTCGGGCTACACAGTCATCCTAGTAAGGGACAGGTCCGCAGGGCCGATGCCCTGGGCAGCTTCACGACCTCAGGATCCTGGCATTTGAGCAGGACAGAGCTCCGGGAGCACTCAGCCCACAGAGTAAAAAGCCCCGAGCTAAGGTGCCTGGGTTTGCATTATTGGAAACTACAGATTGTTCTGAAAGCCCACGGAAGTCCTCCGCCTGCCGCAGTACTCCCCCTGCCTTGCGGAGGGTGGGGATCGCAACCTCGGGGTCATTGTCAGCCAGGAAGGACCTCCGGGGATGAACGTCACCCCACCTCTCCTCCCTCTGGGCTCCAGGGACCGGGCAAAGCAACTCTGGCTTCTCTGTGGAAGCCGTGTACGTTTCCTCTTAGTGCGCCTCAGAAGATAAAAGTTCATGTCAGACGCGGTGTTACACCAACAAAAGACTAAACGCTAGCTCACAAGAAGCCAGGGAGCCTTCTGTCCCCCTGTGCAGCCCCCATTAAACCCGAGACCTTGCAGACAAGACGCAGGGCACGTCCAGGCAAGTCACGGCCCACTCTGCCCGGCATCAGGGCGCGTCCTGAGGGACCCAAGTGTCCCGACTGTCTGTGTTACCTACTTATTGTGAAACGGGAAGAATCACGCGGCTGTTTTCTATTTTCTATCCGCCTCAGCATTGTCTTGGGCCGAGAACTCCCCGGAGGCCACACCTGGTGCCCGCGGTGGAAATTGGCCACCTACTTTGCTTGTTGAAATCATCAGGTTGGGTGCCAAGTACATGTATAAAGAAAGGCGGTGGCTTTTAATGTGGCGGAGGTCGTGGGGTCCGCGGACATTTAGCTCCGGACAACGGAGACGTCTGAGTTCCCCCGCGGGCGAGAGCGCACCGCAGCCCCGGGAGCCGAGGCAGCCTCTCCAAATCCTCGTCCTCCACCCACTCAGAGGCGCCCAAAGCACCAGGGCTCCTTTCACCTCCCACAAAGAAAGGAGACAGTCTAGGGACACAGGCTGATTAACTGCTCTTGAAGGGTTCGGGATGCTCGGCGCCCACCTGCAGACTGAGGTGCGCGAGCCGGGCTTGTCCGGCTGGCAGTGAACAGCAAAAGCCAAACGGGGGAGTGGGGGGAAGGGATTAAAGAAAGTACCAGAAACAGCCGGCAATAAAGAAACGTCAAACTTCTGCCTAACTGCCGCATACCTGCATCCTTTGCCTGTTATTCCCATCTCAAAAGCCCCAGAAACGCAAATGGGGTGGGGTTTCCACGCCCCGGGCGGGGAAGGGGCGAGCTGGGGGCAGGGTGTGTTCGAGGCGCCGGTTATGCAAAGCGCAGGCTCAGCGGTCAGTGAGGGCCTGTTATCTGAGACCCTTAAAGATCCCGGGTATACTGGGTCCGGGAGCAATAAGCAGGTGGGGCTGGGCGGGGGAAGGGGAAGAAAATGGGTGCAGGGTGGGGGGTCTCAGGGACCCCGAGGGCTCTGCGAGAACTGGGAGGGCAGAGCCGCAGCTCCCAGCCGCGCCGCGCCGCCCCCGCCCTCCCTTTTGCGCAGAATCCGCCCCTGGCTGCAGCGCGCTGCCCCCACTGGCCGGCGCCGCGCGATCGATCGCGGGCTGCGTCAGAGCCTCCCGCGTATAAATACAGGCGGCGGGACGGCGCCCAGCCGCACACAGCCATCCACCCTCTCCTCTCCTTCTCTTCCCCCGTCCTTCCTTCTCTCTAGGCCCCCACTCCGCCGCGGGCCGGAGGGGCACCGGCCGCCACCATGAGTTCCTTCAGCTACGAACCGTACTACTCGACCTCCTACAAGCGGCGCTACGTGGAGGCGCCCCGGGTGCACATCTCCAGCGTGCGCAGCGGCTATAGCACCGCGCGCTCCGCGTACTCCAGCTACTCGGCGCCGGTCTCCTCCTCGCTGTCCGTGCGCCGCAGCTACTCGTCCAGCTCCGGCTCCCTGATGCCGAGCCTGGAGAGCCTGGATCTCAGCCAGGTGGCCGCCATCAGCAACGACCTCAAGTCGATCCGCACCCAGGAGAAGGCGCAGCTCCAGGACCTCAACGACCGCTTCGCTAGCTTCATCGAGCGCGTGCACGAGCTGGAGCAGCAGAACAAGGTCTTGGAAGCGGAGCTGCTGGTGCTGCGCCAGAAGCACTCCGAGCCGTCCCGCTTCCGGGCGCTGTACGAGCAGGAGATCCGAGACCTGCGCCTGGCGGCGGAAGACGCCACCAACGAGAAGCAGGCGCTCCAGGGCGAGCGCGAGGGGCTGGAGGAGACTCTGCGCAACCTGCAGGCGCGCTACGAAGAGGAGGTGCTGAGCCGCGAGGACGCCGAGGGCCGCCTGATGGAGGCGCGCAAAGGCGCCGACGAGGCCGCGCTCGCCCGCGCCGAGCTCGAGAAGCGCATCGACAGCCTGATGGATGAGATCGCCTTTCTGAAGAAGGTGCACGAGGAGGAGATCGCCGAGCTGCAGGCACAGATCCAGTACGCTCAGATCTCCGTGGAGATGGACGTGTCCTCCAAGCCCGACCTCTCGGCCGCGCTCAAGGACATCCGCGCGCAGTATGAGAAGCTGGCGGCCAAGAACATGCAGAACGCCGAGGAATGGTTCAAGAGCCGCTTCACCGTGCTCACCGAGAGCGCCGCCAAGAACACCGACGCCGTGCGGGCCGCCAAGGACGAGGTGTCCGAGAGCCGCCGCCTGCTCAAGGCCAAGACCTTGGAGATCGAAGCATGCCGGGGCATGAACGAGGCACTGGAGAAGCAGCTGCAGGAGCTAGAGGACAAGCAGAACGCTGACATCAGTGCCATGCAGGTACCAGGCCGTCTGGACCCTCTGGGGGTGGGGCGGCCTGTGGAGGTGGGGGTGGGGCTCCCGGTGGGAGCAGAGGACTCGCCGTGGGAGCTGCGTGGGAATTCGGCTCCCCGGCGCTGCGCGGGAGGGGCGGGGCGCCTAGGGCGGGGCTGACCGCAGTCGGGGCGGAGCCTGACGCAGTCTCTAACCCAGGTGGGCCAGAGGATGGGGGCAGGAAGGAGTAGGACAAGGTGTCACCCCTCCCTGCCTGCGGGGCTGACTGGACCCAGCTCCTGTGGGACCCTGTGCGGACAGTGTTCGTGGCCCCTGAACCAGCAGGCTGTAGGACTAGTTTTCCTAACCATTCCCTCCCCTAGCGAGTACTCGGGTACAGTCCGGATGCTGTAGGAAAGTGGCAGGTGATCCTCACAAGTCAACCGTCCTCTCACTTGAGGCCTCCATCTTCGAAAGCAGGAACATGGGTGCATAGAAATTATGTTAACGGCAATCGAGTTATTTTTTCTCTAACGAAGTGAATTAATTTTCACGAATGTGACCTGCTTTGAGTCAGTAAGAAACAGTTTTTCTATCAACTTGTATTTTTCTTTTTTTGTAGACATGGTGGTCAGGAAACTATGTTAACTAAAGAAACTAAAAAAACGTTCTTCCATTGTTTGAAATTTTTTCTTTTCATGCTTCATGAAGCTGGATATTTTAGGGAAGAAGGGGTTTTTAGAGAACAGGAGGTTTTGGGGGAGACTTTCTGGCAGGGGTGGACTTTGGTTTTTTAAAAATTTAATTGAAATCTTTATTGGCACTTTGATTTTAATTGACACTGGGCCTTTGCAGCTGTACCACGGTATAATAAAAGCAGTAGGGATTTATGCTGTCTTTTTCTTTTTTTTTAATCTTCAACAGGACACAATCAACAAATTAGAAAATGAGCTGAGAACTACAAAGAGTGAGATGGCCCGATACCTGAAAGAATACCAAGACCTCCTCAATGTGAAGATGGCGCTGGATATTGAGATTGCAGCTTACAGGTGAAACCAGGGGCCTGGAGGGAGCGGCCATTAAGCCTGAGGTGGAGTCAGATTCCATTCAAAGTTAGATGTAAGCAGGACCTTCAAGTCTGTGCCTTTGAAAATTACTGTTTGTTTTGTTCTTCAAACAAGAAAGTTCTAGGCAAGTGTATAAGAAGTAAAAACTGAATCCCAGTCACTGAGTCTCTGTACTGCTTCACCCTGCTTCTGCTGGCATTTTCTTCCAAGGGTGGCATTAGGGGGCAGTGGTGAGTGGTGGTGGTGGTGGGCTTAGAGAAAGTCGCTGGACACACTTCCTATGTTGGTTCTTTTTAACCACCCTTCGTCTGCCCCGCAGGAAACTCTTGGAAGGCGAGGAGACCCGGCTCAGTTTCACCAGCGTTGGCAGCATCACCAGCGGCTACACCCAGAGCTCCCAGGTGTTTGGCCGATCTGCCTACAGTGGTTTGCAGACCAGCTCCTACCTGATGTCTGCCCGCTCCTTCCCCTCCTACTACACCAGCCACGTCCAGGAGGAGCAGATCGAGGTGGAGGAGACCATCGAGGCTGCCAGAGCTGAGGAAGCCAAGGATGAGCCCCCCTCTGAAGGGGAAGCTGAAGAGGAGGAGAAGGAGAAGGAAGAGGGGGAAGAAGAGGAGGGAGCCGAAGAGGAGGAAGGTATGATGGGAGCTGAGCCCTGTGAGTGGCTGAGGAGACTCGTTAGGAGGTGGATGAGCCACACAAAGGCCAGCTCTTATGTGATTTCAGGACCTTAAATAATTCCTTTGTGCTTAATCTGCATAACTGTATTAAGCACTTCTTTATTAGAGATGAAGGAATGGGTCAAGCATTTCTTTCTTTTGTTTCATTTTGTTTTGAACTGATGCATAATAATTGCAAAATTTTACTTTTACTGTATCCATTTGACCCAGCAATTTGGTGTCATAAAGAACAAAAACAGATGCCAAACACATGGTAGAACTGCCCTTAGGTCTTGAGAGGAAGTAATCTCATTTTATGAGATATATGTGCTGCCCGGGAAGTTATTCATGGCAAGTGTTGTGTGTTACACGTCTTATGGGAGAGTGGAATGGAGAGCATTTTGGTGAGCATTTTGGAGAGCTTTTGGTGAGCATTTTGGTGAGCATTCTGACAGTAATGCTTAGTGGATTCACAAAGGCGTGGCGGAGGTCTTTTAACTGGATGTAACCTGGATTTGGGTCTTGTAAATTTTCTTTCTATATTTAAGCTGCCAAGGAAGAATCTGAAGAGGCCAAGGAGGAAGAAGAAGGAGGTGAAGGTGAAGAAGCAGAAGAAACCAAAGAAGCTGAAGAGGAGGAGAAGAAAGATGAAGGTGCTGTTGAGGAACAAGCAACTAAGAAGAAAGATTAACCTCCCTTTTCCTAACACTTCCAGGAAAAATTCTCCCAAAATCCCGTCAACCTTATCACCAACCAACCAGTTGAGCTCCAGATCCTACATGAATCAAGAAGTCAATATATGTATCATTCTGAGATGATCTAGGTTGGACACTCAATGTTGTGCTATGAATCTTTCCTTATGCAGAGTATCTGTTTGCTTGCAGAGTGACTTTCTAGCTTGCTGCCGGCCTGTGCATGGTCCACGCTCATGAGTTCAGGGTCTATGGCAATGTGACTTATTCAGATGTTTACAATAAAAAGTGAATAAATGAATTTACTAATGTTAATGTTAAACTTTATGGAAAAAAAATAGTCCTTTGAACCTTTGGTGGCTAGAAATTAAAGACCTTGAGTTATGTGCAATAAATAGTAAATAAAGTTACACTGAATGACGTATTTCTTGCTGTGGTTTTTGACTTGATTTAAATACCTGTAAGCCTGGCACCAGTGTAGAGAATATGCAAGTGGACTATTGACCTTTAGTTTTTTGGAAATATAAAATTTTAATAGTTACAACACCTTTTATTGGAAATTCTGAGGGATGTAGTTAGGTCATGACTATAAAATCTCTTCCCTCAAAGTTTTCCTGATATTAAACATGAGGAAATGAGAGAGCCATATATAACAATATGCTCTGTAAAATGTACTATGTTATGTTGAAGGATGACTTTGTGGGAGGCAATTTTAAAATGACCTGACAAACATACCTTTATGGACAACTGGTATGTAATTGTGAGATCTGATTAGAACATGAATTCCATATGTTCCTTACTATGGCTCCAATTTTAATACATTCTAGAGTTGGGTAGAAGTTGAAACCTGAGCACGTGATATAACAAAAAGAAACGTTCTTATCAATTATAATTTAGAATGGAGAAAGGATATCAAAGGTTATTTGCCACTGTAAACATGTTGCCTGCAATCCGAGCTCATGATTCTGTGTGTTGTTTGCTTAATTTTCTTGCCTAAAATAAATAGCACTTAATACCACATATTTTAAATCTTTAAAAAACTACAGACACCAGTAATGAAATTATTAGCAGTCACTTAGGGGGAGATAATTATCTGTGTGTTACATAGGCATGACTCTGCACATTCTCATTGGGAAATGTGAATTTCAATAACAGATTGGATGTTGCACAAAAACACACCCAATCTGTGTCCACTGTAGAGTTGTGGAAGCTCTTGCCTTTGCATTTGGTGTGGAATTTAGATGAAACTGTTGTCTCTCTGCTGCTTTGCTTCTGTTCTTAAACAATTGCTTTGCCAGCTAACTGTTTAGTATCTTTTTTAAGACGACCTTTGACAGTAATGAATTTCACCAGAAACCAAAGTGATCTCCATTTCGTTATGTGATCCCTTTGCACTTCTGTAAAGATGAAGTGTCTCTTTGGAAACAAGGCTTTTCACATGTATGCTCATTAGACATGGAAGATGCACATGGGTTAGTCTCAGATGGATGCAAGCTACATGGCACAGGTGCCTTGTCTGATGGAAACAGCTGGTTGACTTGAGAAATACTTGGTTGAAGTATGAACATTGTTCCATACTCTGTCCTGTGTGCCATAATAAAATACTAAAAACCTTAAATGACTTTGAAGTCTTTTTTAAAGTTCCCCCAAAGTTGATATGGTGGCCAGTACCCACTTTCTCTCCTCCCCCCACAGCCTTTTGACACAGTCATTCCCCAGGCTCAGCCTTCCCTGACCTTTTTGGTGGGTCAAATTTCTTCACTAACTATTCTTAGAAGACTTTGTACACTTTTTGTCTTTGCCATGGACATCTACTTTATGATCACCTGACACGTGTCTGTCATGTGACCTTCAGAATCTTGGGGATCTGACCTCTTGCTATTTTACCCCTAGAATCTAGCCTAATTAATTCCTCAGTAGAAGTACAGTCCATATTTGGTGAATGGATAACTTCTTGATAGGCTAAAATTTCTGCCAGATGACCAGAAAGCCAAGATTACTTAATCTGTGCTAGTTTAGTTCACACCTTGTTTTGGAAAGAGTGAGAGCTAAGGGTTCATCATGGATAGCAGTGTTGCTCTGTGAAGAAGCACTGATCACTTTTACCTCCAGCTTGGCTGCAATTTGCTCTTTTTTCGTAGAAGTTTAGCAGTGGATGTCTCATCCTGTCCATACTCATGATTCAAAGTCTCCTGCACAGCCTTCAGTGCTTAGAAGCCCAAGCTAGGTGGAGAAAGGAGAAACTGTGTTTCTTTTGTGTTGACTTATAACCTTGCTAAAATCCATCCCCTATAGGAAGTTGCTGAACTTGGTGTAAAGTTCCAGTCCTGGCATCAAATTGACAAGTAATGGACCTGGTCACGGTTTCTCTTGCGTGGAGTTTCCGGTGCTGACTCAGGGTGACCTTCACAGGAACTGTTCTAAGTGCAGTATCTGGACCAGCTCCTCCACTCCTTACACCCTGCAACTTTATGAGTCTAGTGTGATCAGAATCTTTATTTTACAGGTAAGGAGTTAAGATTAGTTGACTCAACCAAGACCACACAATTAGACTACATGGCAGCACTGGGATTTGGACTTCACAGTCTTGCTCTACTCTTCACCTGTGAATGAGCTAATCCCACTCCTGCCCTTTGCCACACACCTGGCCTCAAAGGTGTGCTTTATGAAAGCACTCAGAGAATTTGTACACAGTGATCAGAATTCTCACACAGTCCTTGCACCACCTGCAAATCAAGGGCTGGCACATGACTCCACCATAGTTATCTAGGGTGCTCAAGTGTCCTTTTGAATATTTATGTCTGTATCTTAATCCTTTTCATTAATTACATGCTTCTGGAAGGCAGGAACCAAGTCTCATAAATGGAAAAGAAGTGAAAATTTCAAGAATCACTCACTTCCCAGACTCTAGATCTCAACTTGTCCCTGCTACCTACAGGCCTGCTCAGGGCTGCAGATCTATTTCCAGGTGTTTCAATAATGAGACTGGTGATGTCCTTTCCATGTGAAGCTTTTACCCAGCTGTTTGAGTACCTCACAGTTTGGCAGCTGGTCTCCCCCAGAGCAAGGGTGCTAAAAAACAGAAGCTGAGGGTGCCATGTCTCCTGGGACCCAGCCTTGAAAGTGATGTACCATGACTAACTGCTGTGCTTTTCTGGACACAGGGTCCTGGTTCAATGTGGGAGGAAGGATCTGCAGCTGCCTGTAAAAATATGAAGAGGGGAAGATCACCAGAGGCTACCATAAGACACCCGGATGTGTGATTATTTCTTCAGTGAATAGAAAATATCTATTCTAGAGTTTCTGAATCAACTTAGGTTTCAAATATTCTTCCACTCTGTCCTCATCAGTGTGCTCATTCTTGTCATATCATGACCTTGAATTTAAGAACATGTTTGTGAAAATTGCAGGCAGTTTGGAAATGAATATTTTCTTCTAATGGATGTGTTCATGTCTAGTTTTTTATTAAGGTAGTTCTTTAGTCATTCTCAGTAAGATTATATGTTCAAATGGTGTTATGCACAGAATTCCTGATACATATCTCTATATTTATTTTCTATAATTATAGCTGTATATTAAGGTCTTATATTTCCTGCAGCAATTCATTTTAAATATGTATCACTGTAGTTAGTGGGAATACATATGATCACAGATAATATATAATTTCTATTATGACAAAATAGTATGTATCATTTTGTTGGGTTCACCCCATCTCAGTTAGCATTTATTTGTTGATGTCTTGGGTCTACCTTAGTCACTTTCTTCCTCCCTTGGACAAGAAAACCAACACCTATGACCTAAAGGAGGAGAAGGTGGCTTTGGGTCACAGTGCAGTCTGTGGTCAGCTGGCTCCAAGGCAGGAAATGGCATGGTGGAGGGAAGCTACTCACCTCCTGATGCTCAGGAAGCAGGGAGTACAGGAACGAGGAGCCAGCCACGGGTACCCACACTTCTAGTTAAGTCAGTGATCTATCTCTAAGCAAGGCCCAACTTCTAAAAGCAAATAGCCCCCCTCATGATCCAGTTATCTTCCAGAAGTCCAGACTCTGAGTACATGTGGCCCTTGGGGGAATATTCTTATCTGAACTATAACACTTCTACAAAATGAAAAATTTATGTTAACTAACACTTAACTCAGTCAAAATGACTTTTATGAAATTCTGAGAAATTATAGATGAGATTCAAGTTTCTTTCTTTCTTTTTTGTAATCATAACTTTATTAGTCACTCTTTATAGACATTGGTCCACTTCACAAAAAGTACAATTCATGGAAGCTCCAAGTAAGGGCTCACAAAGCTGTCCTCTATTTCTGCTCTGAAGGTAAGTCTTCAAATGACCAAACTTCCTCCCTTGAAGCCTCATCTCTTAAAGATTCTGAAAGCAGCGTAGTCTTCATCCTTTGGGGGACACTTATCCAAGTCATAGCACCAATGGAATGGATTTTGTGTTTCATGAACTTGGAAGATTGAAGATGTGGCAGATTGTAGAGCCAATGGCACAGGTCACAGGTCAGCTTTTATCCATGGTACATACGAGTCTACAGTCAGAAATGTGAGGGTGGGGACAGTCTGGTGCTTGGAAGCAAACTTTGCTTGTGTGTGTGTGTGTGTGTGTGTGTGTGTGTGTGTGTGTGTGTGTGTGTGTGTGTGTGTGTGACTGAAGCCAGGGCTTTGTGTATGCTAGCTAAGCACTCCACCACTGAGCTACATGTAAGAGCAAATAACTTTCTTTTTTGTTTTGAAACAGAGTCTCACTAAGTTTCTGAAGCTGGTTTTGGACTTGTGCTCCTCCTGCATTAGCTTCCCAAGTTGCTAGATTAAAGACGCACACCATCACTCCTGGCTGGCTCGTGTTTTGAAGTTCCCTCCTTCAGTACTCAAAGCCATAATAGATACAGCTTTAATTAAAAAATCATCCTGAACATTAAAGTTCAAAGAAACAGGCAGTTTAAAAGTTATAGAAGCTACTTAGGAAATAAATTATTACTCAATACATCAAGAAATTAAGATTCAGAAGGGAAAATGACTTGTCGAATGTGCTGTTGTTGATTATGGTAGAGTCGGAGCTAGGTGCTGAGACTCCAATATATTCTTCCTACATTATAGAGCGCTGCCTCCAGAGAAGTGATTCTTACTGTTATTACTGTTATTTCATGCCAGGATCATGACAGACACTGTGTATTAGACGAAAACAGTTGTGATGTTACAACATTGGCTCAACAATGGACAGGTCTAGACCATTTACCATAGGCTCTTCTCTCTGTCCTTTTCTTGCTTCCTGAGATTCCAGGCTCTCTTACTGACCACTTGGTAGTCCACCTGTAGACTTGGAAATATATAATTTGTACAATGTACAAATCAGGAAGACTCCAAGTACCATCGACCACATCTGTTAAAGCATGGGGCTGGAGAACTATTAAGGAAAATCAGGTATTTCTCCTTAGAGATGTGATTGGTTTTGATTTCTGAGGATTAAAGACTGATCTTTCTGGCCAGGGACAACCTGATTGTGCAGCGTCCTCATAAAGAAAAGTGAAGGGTGTAAACAAGCGCGCAGTGACGCGAGCCACGTCACCATCTCCAAAGCCACGTTCCAGGGCTGGAGCCAACAAATTCATTGCACAGCTCTGAGTTTGGGCTTGCTTTGTCCTCCGTCCTCATCCCACTCTCCATATGGGGACCGATTTCCCATCTGTTCATTCCTTTCAGGCTTCACAGTTGATACTTTAATTTCGGTGGTAATAAAAATGATCACCATCATTGAGTTTGAGTTTGAGAGCGTGCGTGGCTTTTCAAAGCACTGTATTCTTTCTCACAGTGCTAAGAGGTGTGGAGACACATATTTCACACATTTGATGGTAAAATAAGGAGCACAGAGTTTGAAGCATTTGGTCTCATTTGAGATGCCATCTCTGCTTCAGTTTCTTATGGCCATTGACTTCCAGTGACAAAGGCCAGTGTCCTTACTCACTTCTTCTTTCCTGGCCCTGCCCACTTCTAATTTTCCCTGGTCTTTTTATACCAATAGGTGGAAACTCCATCCTATCAAATGTCCAGGCCATCAGGAGTGACTTTTGATTTCTCTTTCTCTTACTTTTCTAATTTTCCAACAGAAAGTCATGTGGACTTTACCTTCAAAACATGTCAGAAGGACCAGCCCTTCTAACCATTTCCATGCTACCATTTTGGTTGAAGGCAGCAAAATCTCTTCCTGAGATTATTGTAATAATCTCATAACTGGCCTTTGCGTTCTCACCTTCTCTTATCTCATGATATATATCCAAAATAGTGTCGAGAGAGATGCCTTCAAATTTTACCTTGGCTGTATTTATCCTGGTCTTCAAGCCCCTCCTTGACAAGGCCTCACCTGGCTCTGACGTCTAGCATCCTCTGTTCGTTCTGTTGCTGCTAGCTAAACACACTTTGGCCCAGAGCCCTGGTACCTGCTTTTCCTTCCTGGAATGGATTCTCTCATGAATATCTGAGAACATTTTACAAATATTGGCTACATATCTCATTCAATTAGCACTCTGTATCTGTGGGTTTTGTATCCATGGGTTCAACGAATGGTGGACCAAATTTTTTTTTAATTGAAATCTTTATTGGTCCATTACATATACACATCATGATTGCATTCCACAATGAGAATTTGTACCAGTATATGACACAACTTAATTCTCATGTTTTCCCATAGCCCTACCCACCCTCCCACCCCCTCCCCCCATATACATAAACTTTGTTTCCTTTCTTTTTGTTATAGTCTCATTATTTTTCCCCCTTCACTCCATTACCCTTTGAGTGTTTTCTATTTCACAATATGAAACATACATTCTAGAACTCATTTACATCTTTGGACCAAATATTTTTAAAAAACTATATTTGTGCCAATATGTATTGACTTTTTCCTATTATTATTCCCTAAAATATAGTATAATAGCTATTTTCTATTTTCCTTTTTATTAGTAAATTTTTGCATCATCTAATGAAAAAATTCCTCATGGAAAATTGGTACGTATACCTAGTGCGCCTTAATCATTTTTCCTACCCTTTCTGTTCCTTTTCTTTCATATCCCTGTATCCCCAGGTACCCTTCTCATCTTCATAAAGCCTACCCTTGTGCTTTCGATCATTTGTCTTTTATTCTGCACTTTAAGGATCATGACAGACACGGTGTATTATACTTTGGGTTTCCCAAGAAAGGGAGATTTTCTTTATCTGTTCATCTGCTGGTGGGTATCTAGGTTGCTTCTAAATTTCAGCTATTGTGAATGGAGCTGCTATTAACACCAGTGGACATGTATCTCTGTCATATGATGTCTATAACCCTTTTGGGAAGAAGGAGAATAGCTCAGTCAAATTGCATTTCTAATTTTAGCTTTTTGAGGAATCTCTATACTGATTTTCATAGATATTTTACTAGTTTACATTTCCACTAACAAAGTAGAAAGTTTCCTTTGTGTCCCTGAAATCTCACTGGCATTTGTTAGTTGATTTACTGCTGATAGTCATTTGTTCAGGAGTAAGATGGAATCTATGCTGGGTATAATTACTATTTTCACAGCATTTCCATTGTACTTGTTGGGTACTGTAATTTATTTAGAGATAATTTAAAGTAGACAATAGAATGTGCATAACGTGTAACAATCATAATCTCCATATTCTACTTCTATTTCCTCACTTCCTTTTCTTTCTGCTTCTTTGGCATTCTCTCTCTGTGTTCTTCTATCTTGTCCATCTTTCAATTGGTAGCTTTAACTTCGGGGCTCCGATGACCCTCCTGCCTCAGCTTTCTGTGTAGCTGGGACTTTAGGTATTGCCACTGTTTCTGATCTTCTACTTAATTGTTTTTCAAAGCAATTTTCTCCCTTGAATCTTTGGTATTTTTCTTTTGGCTTTTCCCTACTTCCTCCCACAGGAATATTAACTCCAATATAATTGGTTCACTACTCTGTTCCTGGAATTATGCCTATCTTACCAACATTTTTTAATGAATGAGTTAATGAATTCAGAGTTACTCAAAAACGGAATAGGTTGCCTTGGTTGGCAATAGTTCCCATTGCTAAAGATATTCTAACATTGGCAAAATATTTCCAAGAAGAATTTAGCATGAGAATTGGGTTAGTTTTCCTTTATAGAGAGCAGTATGGTGAAGGGTCAGGGCATGTGTCAGAGACAAACAGAATGAGTCTGTTTTGTGATATTCACTCCCTCTGGGACACTGTACCATTTATTTAACTCTTTTAATCTCAGTTGCCTTCACTGTGGAGGATTTTCTCTAGTTTCTGTCTTTCTTTTTTTTGTTGTTTTGAGACAGGGTCTCGCTTTGCAGTTCAGGCTGGCCCTGAGCTCAGCCTCAGACTCACATCACAGCAATCCTCCTGCCTCTGCCTCCCGAGTGCTGGGATTACAGGTGTGAGCCACCATGCCCGGCTCTAGTTTCTATCTCATAGAGTGGTTACAATGATGAAATTAAACAAGCTATTATATGAAAAATGTTTAGCCTGGTTTTTGATCTTTAACAGAAACACAATAAACATATACTTATGTATGAAAATATAAGGAGAATATATAAATATAATAATAATAATAATAATAATAATAATAATAATAATACTCCTTCTAGCCTCAGATCCTGAGAGTGTGGGCACAAAAGGCTAAGTGGATCATACTTTTCCCACCAAGCTACATTGTCATGCCGTTTCCCCCAAGCTTTCTTTAGTTCTAAAATTCCTGCCTTTCCTGACATTCCCTTGTATTGCTTTCTATTTTAGACTTTTCGCTTGCCCTTATGTCACCTACATCTTGATCTTTGCCTCTGAGGTTCATTTTACAAGTTGCCAGTTTCTGAACCAAAAAAAATTCCACCACAGATTGCTTAAACTGACTCAGATTTCGGTGGGATGAACCAGATATCAGCTCACTCATTTCCAGGGCTGGCATGCCTGTCTCTTGGCATGGCCTGAATGCTCTTCCAACATCTGCTGGGTATTTGTAGCAAGGCCTTTTGAGAAAAGGGCCAACCACAAAAATCACTATCATTGTAAAGATTCTTATCAACCAGTTTTGCTTGCTTTCATAACTTACACAGTTTGGGGCTATATTGTGATAATATTGTGATGCTGTGATACTGTGATTATATTGAAAGTGTTGAAATAAATGAGCTACTGTGCCCAGATGGAACTATTTGAATGGCATAGTGTGACAAATGCTAAATGTCATGTAACATGTAGTCATGGTGAAAAATTTGAAAAAGGGAGGAACAGTTATGTGGTTATTACAAAGTAGGTATTTTCAGATGTTGATATTTTCAGAATAGTCACAGCTTTATCCATTTGATGTTTAGAAAAATACCAGAAGGAAGCACTTAGGAATATGGGTGAACACTGTATAATTCCAGTGTTCTTCAATAAATAATTGTTTTATTTAGAATTGAAAAATTGAAAATTCTTTTCATTTAAAAGTATTCTTTTTTTAATTGAAATCTTTATTGGTACATTACATATACACATCATGATTGCACTCCACAATGAGAATTTGTACCAGTGTAAGACACAACTTAATTCTCATTTTTTCCCACAGCCCTACTCACCCTACCACCCCCCATATACATAAACTTTGTTTCCTTTTTTTTGTTATAATCTCATTTTTCCCCCTTCACCCTATTTCACTTTGAGTATTTTCTATTTCACAATATATAACATACAATTCTAGAACTCGTTTACATCTTTATTTTCTCTTACCAGAGAAAAGATGTGATATTCACCTATCTGTGACCTATTTATTTCACTTAGGAGGATATCCTCAAGGTATGTCCATTTAAGTAGAAATGATTCAAACTTATCATTTTTTATGGCAGAATAATACTCCATTCTGCAGAAGAACCACAGCTTTTTTATCCAGTCTCCAGTTGATGGACATTAAACTATCAGTCAGCATCATACTAAATGGTCAAAAATTGAAACCTTTCACACTAAGATCAAGAACAGGACAAGGATGCCCTCTCTCACCACTTCTGTTCAATATAGTTCTTGAAATATTAGCATAGCAATTAGGCAAGATAAAGAAATAAAAGGAATAAAGATAGGAAAAGAAGAGTTAAATTGTCATTATTTGCTGATGACATGATACTCTATCTAGAGGATACTAAAAACTCAATTAAAAAACTTCTGGACCTAATCGCCAAATTTAGCCACATAGCTGGTTACAAGGTGAACGTTCAAAAATCAATAGCCTTTGTACACACAAACAGTAGGCCCACTGAGATAGAAACTGGGGAGTCAGTCCCTTTCACAGTAACACCCCCAAAAATAAAATATCTAGGAATCAGTCTAACAAAGGAGGTGAAAGACCTCTACTCTGAAAACTACAGCACTCTGAAAAAGGAGATAGAAGATGATATAAAACTATTCTTGAGTAATGTATATGTTACCTGCTGGTGACTTTCCTTTGATATGGATAATCACCTAGCTCAGTTTCTGTTCCTGGAGATTGAAATGAAAGATTATAGTGTTTGTCCTGAATATTGTTTTGTGAAGCTTAAATGGGGTGTTGGTGCACTGAAACTACTTTCTGACCTGTTCAAGCTTCAGGTGTTTCAATGACATTGCTTTCAAGATAGATTTTACTACTGTGATAGGGACAAGACTAGATATCTCTAGCATGATTCTTTCCGGTGTACCTTCGAAACTTCTGTCTCTTTTTCAGCATAAACACTCGGATCAGACCACCCTTCAGGTGCTCGAGTCTAACTCTAGAGGGAAACGGATGGAGAATAAAGAAATCTGATTGGCTCCTGGTTTTCCTGGTGGGAGTTAACTCTAAAATGATTCCTTATTGATTCCTTCCAGTGGGAAAAAATGAGTTTGAATTGTCCACACTGGATTTCCTGTCTCCAGTCACGTGGCTCAGTTCTGACTACTCACTGTCACTGACGACATGCATCAGTTTCCCTGCATTTGCTGCTGCCTGGGCTGGTCAGATACCCCCACCTGGCTCAAGTGTGGAACAGCCTCAGCCTACCTTTGGGGTCTTAGTTTTGCCCTTGGCTCTCTGTCTCAAGCCTCTGTGAGTCTGGAATGTGCAACTTTTTCAGAGAATGAGACAAAAAGTAGTTAAGATCTGTCTCAAGCCTCTGTGAGTCTGGAATGTGCAACTTTTCCAGAGAATGAGATAGAAAGTAGTTAAGATCTAGTCTCCTGAAGCCAAAAATCCAATTCAGCACCAAAACCTGTGTTTTTAAAAATAGTTTTGTACTTGGGATATTGTCTTGTTTGCCTACGGAAATTTGGGGGAAGAGCCCATTAGCAAAGCTGGGTTCTTGAGTTCAGAAACTAGAAAGAGACCAGAGCCAGGGCAAATGTTGACCCCAGGCAGGGCTTTTCATGGAGACATCTGCTTGAGTCAAAGTGGATCTGCAGTTCTGACAAAGGCTTCTCAGCACAAAGAATAACCGAAAGGAGCAGCCAAGACTGAAGATCTTCACCTGAAAGTTGCCATCTGGGTTCTCTGCACAAATAAGGAGTTTAAACTCAAGCAAGGGTCTGGACCTGACTGACAGGCAGCTCACCTTTACGCTGACTGCTGGAGTAGGGGACTGCAGGAGTGTGGGCCTTGCCCGCACCTGTGTCAGCGGGATGTATTTGTAACATTGGTATTTTCCACTCAAGGGCTATGTCGCGGTTCTCATTTATGCCTTATATGACTCTACTGTGAAAGCAGAAAAGAGGCGTGATCCTGGATTGGATTGTTTCCCTCCCTTTCCAGGGCCCCTGACTGTCTGTAGCCAAGTAAATCATATGAAACAGAGCCTCTGTGTGACGAATGGCACGGAAGACATGAAAAGAGAAGGCGGCTTTGGGTTCATAGAGGGTCTCAGGGTGGCGTTTCCCACACGGCCCTTGCAGTGACAGGCTGGAGGCTAGCGGCCCTGCTGTCAGGTGCACCAAGAGGGATGGCAGTCGGTGCTGGCAGAGAGGGTCCCGGGCCTCCTTTCCCAGTGTCATGACGCATCGCAAAGGGCACGTGCGCTCTGCTCCCAACGAACTGCTGACTTGGCAGCGATTGTACGTTCTGTCCCCTTTTCTGCTGAAACGTGGGATTGTAGTGTTAATGTGCGAAAGGTACCATCTTTAGTCTCACCCCTTAATGAGTCTTCCTTTCCCTTTCAGTGAAGATCTTGTCCGCTCTTTCTGTTTTGACCAACGATGAGAAGGAATCGGATATTTTGGGTGACTCCGTTGAGCGTTCCTTTTTAGTCCTTGATTTTGGTAGCTCTTGGTGTTTATCTTCTGGAGCAAAGGTTCTAGGGACACTAGCAGCAATATAGCCGCAAGGAAGTTTGCTAATGTCCGAAGAGAAGTGAAACTGTAGAAGAAGGTGGCGCATTTTATGAGTGGTGGGCGAGGAACAGAGCCCGGTGCTCACTCTGAATTCCTCCCGCTGTGAGTGAGACTCCTATTCCTCTGTGGCGGAAGTGAGTGAGCTCGCGGGCGGATGTGGTTAACTGTCTTCACAGGACACAGCCATTATTAAGCTTCCTAATCAGTGATGCCTCGCAGAGGAAATTCAGTCTCAAACTGTGGTAGTAACAGATGACAGTGAGTGGGATGTCGAAGCGACATTTCCAGATTCATCCAAATTTCTAACGTGTTATGTTTGAAGAATGCTTTTTTAGAATTCCTGGGGCCTGTCTCATTGCTGACACATAGACAATGTCACTTGACATGCAGTCTCTTCAGTGCAGTCTGAATGTTTTCTTTGTGGCCATCATTACAGAACAGGTGAGAGGTACATACTTGTAGCTGCACTAGTTGGGCAGTTTTGCACAGTAGGTGACTACTGAGTAGATGAAGCACTCAATTGCTGTTGAGTTTCGTCACTTAATGTTCTGAATAATGAAAAAATAGAGTGTCCCAGGATCTCACCAAAATCTTAAAATATTAAATTTGACAAAGGGGATTCCACAAAATAATGTTGGATGTATAGACAGAGTGCAGTGGAAAATATTAACCTCAGGGGACTGATTATTGAGTGTAATACTGCTGCTGCTTTGATAGCGCTGAATTTTGAAGTTTCATTCCAAGGAGCAAATATGGATTACACATACTTGCTGTCTTATCTATAAAAGCACATAAAGGGATAGGTTTGATATAGAAGGTCGAGGCTATTTTGGCCCACACTTCTTCAAGAAACAGTGCCAAAAATTATATCTGCACATGTGTTTGTTATGGCAGTGATTTACTGGAAAGGAAGTGCTAAGGACTGGTTAGCCTGGTAGGTAGCAAATGTAACTGCTGGCTCGCTACTGGTTGCTGTCATTGGGATCTGGACCCAGGCCTTCGCCTCTCCCAAGTTCCATTCTGGGGAAATAGGAAGATGTGTGGGCCTCCCCACACTTCGCACTACTTACAAATTATAAGAGGCCAGAGATTAGAACATGGTGAAGGAGGCTTTGAAAGCAGTCAAAGCTGCCTACGGGATGGCTTGCCACAAAGTGACTTCTGTCACGCAGGTCCTACAGTTGAAGCGACTACTTTCCTGGTGTGTGAAAAAGGTGGGTTAAATATGAGAAACTCCTTCAACCTGTATATTTCTAATTAGCACAGAGTAAGTAAAGCTCAGTGCAAAGATACTGTTTCTACTTCTCCAAACTGTTGTAGGCTACGTTTTTGAATGTAGTTCTTTTAGACATGGCAATTTAATAAACATGATTATTGTAATGCTTGGTTTTTGAACTAATAATGGCAATGAGAATTTATCATTTATTAGGCCTCTACTGCTTGTCAGACTTTGTTCTGTGAGTCCTATGTTTGTAATTTTATTTATGTCACTCAGAAATCTGTTCTGAAGCACCTAGACAACCTCGATTAGAAGGAAATAAGTAGAGAGGGTGGGAAGGCTTCCTTCCACTTGTTCTTTCAGATATTGAAATAGTAGATATTTTTATTTACATGGGTATAAGTCCATCACTTTGAATTTTTCACTTTTTCCAATAGTAACACCCAAGTTTCTCAAGCACAAAGTCCTCTTTTGCTGAGAAACTCTTTTCTAAGAAAAAGTTTTTAATATATATAAACTGAGGAAGATGAGTTAAAAGCATTAGCTCAAGATTCAACAGATACTTGGAATTTCCAAGCCAAAATGGGAGAGGCAGGGAATTATGATTTGCCCTGAGACAGGAGTCTCCCAAATCCCAGGGCAAAGAAAGTTCTCTGCATGACGTGACTGTGTTTTCAGCCAAACTGTGGTTTCCCAGCAACACTTGGAACAAATGATGTTAAGGCTATTGGGCAGTATTAATGTGATCCGGTCAGTTTATTCCATGGAAAAATTCCTTTTGACACTGAGGACGGATTTAACAATGAGACCATTTCACTGATTTCTTCTTCAATTGCCTTAGTCTTTCCCCCTAATGAGTAGATTAAACCCAAAAGTACAATGTGTGATCCACATATACACTGAAGACTTAAAAGATGACTATAGGACCAGACATAATGTCCTGAGCCTTCTTCCCTCAACATACCTGCCTTCTCCTCAGACACTCATCCCAGCAGTCTGGACACTTTCTGAAGCAGTTCTGGAAGTTCTCCTTTCTAAATGTCTCTACAAGATAGGATAAATAATCAATGAAAGCTGCAGTTGAGTTCCATCCAACATAAAAGCAGGTTGGTCCAGCCCTTACGGAGTGTCTTCATCAGCCTCACTCACCAGATCTGGCACTGTGTGACTTCTGGCTCTTCTGCAAAGTCGAAATGACCATGAAAGGGAAACATTTGGAATCAATTCAGCACATCATGGCAGCCATAATACTCATGAAAGAGGAGTTCTGGAGCTGCTTCAGAGAGCAACAAAGATGGGACAAGCATGTTCAGAGTGAGTGGTGTGGGTGGGACATTGTATGGACACTGTATGTTCTGTTCATCTCATAGAGCCCATGATGCTGGTGGTTTCAGTCCTGGACCAAAAGTTTCCTGTGTCTACCTCTTCTGCATCACATCAGCACTCAAGTGCTTGGGCCCTTGATTCAGGGCTGTCTGCAGGCCCCTGCTTTGTTGTACAAGTGTGTGGGGGACAAAGCAAGTGACCTAACTTCCCTTTATTTTTTTGTTGGTACCAGGATCAAACTCAGGACCTTGGGCTCATGAGGGAAGTGACAGAATGACTGGGCGAACTCACTAGACTGTCTTCTTACTTTCTGAGGGCTTTAGAATAATTATTCTCCTTACAAACTTTTTTTTTTTTTTTTAGACAGGGTCTTGCTTTGTAGTTCAGGCTGCCCCTGAGCTCAGCCTCAAACTCACATCACAGCAATCCTCCTGCCTCTGCCTCCCGAGTGCTGGGATTACAGGTGTGAGCCTCCACACTTGGCACTGTGGTATATGGTACTTATTGCTGCTGAGCATGAGTTTCCACCCCCAGTATTGTATGTGGTTACCTGGGATTGAACCTGGGCCCTTACATTTGCAAGACAGGCACTGGAACCACTGAGCTAAATCCCCAGCCCACTTACAAACATTTTTTGAAAGAAGGTTATGATATCAGTTAATAAGTTCTTCAACTCTGTTCTGTTCAAGAATACCAATGAAAACAATACAAATGATTTAAGGAGTGTTATCTAAAGTTGCTAAGTTATTGATCTATGATGTTATCATTAAAAAATACCTTACATACGAAATTGTGTACCTATAATCTCAGCACTTTTGGAGGCTGAGGCAGGAGGTTTGCAAGTTTAAGACAAGCCTGGGAAACTTGTTAATTTAGTGAGACTTTGTCACAAAATAAAAACAGGGTGGGGGAAAGGCTGGAGTTGTAGCACAGTTTGAATGCCCTGGGTTCTGTAGTCTCCAGTGCACCATGGGCTGGCTAGGGACAGAGAGGTTACAGAGAACTCTGAAAGCTCTGCAGATAATCCTGAACACAATCAGATGGGCCAGGAACTTAATGCTATTTTCAGAGGTCTACCACAGACTACTTTGTTGTTATTGTTGCTGTGGTGCAGCTTTTGGGATTGAACCCAGGGCCTCCCCCTGCACACCTGGTTTGGCAAATCTCTTCCATAGCCTACAGCACAGTTGTAAATAATTTGTATCTGGAAAACTGGAAGCCCTATGAATATGCAGATGGATTCTTGGCTGTCTGTGCAGATTCTGTAGATTACTGCAATGAAAAGTGTAATGATTTTCCACTTAGATTTTCTACATGGACAATGGATATCTCCTGCTCCCAAAAATTATGTGTATGTGATGCATACACTTCTATCTGTATTCTACATATATTCAGATAAACATTAAAATTATAAATGAGGAAATTAATGTACTAATTCATTTCTTATCTCTAAATAAAAATATCTGTATCAGTAGTTCTCATCTGATTTAAAGTTGAATGGGTTCAGCACATGGATTCTTCTTTTTATTTTGTTATTCTGGGGATCAAATTCAGGACCCAGGCAGGCGTGGTGCCACTGAGCTAACTCCTGGGCCCTCAGCATATGGCTTCAATCACCTACTATGTGCCATTTGCAGTGTAAAGTCCTTTCTCAGATGCTATCTCACTGAACCACCTCAGCAGATGCCTTACACATAAAAAAGGGGAGAGATAGAGGGTAGTAATGGGCCCACAGCATGTGACTTGGGTATGACCCAAGACTTGTACTCTAATCCAATGCTTCCTTCAAAGCTCTGCACCTTTGAGGAAGGAGGAGCCCTGGAATGGAGGAATTTCATGTAGATCTAATACAACAATTCCCTTAAAAATAGCTTCTGTTTTCCTCTGGGCACATTATATAAACCACCAGGAAAAAGAACTTGTTCCAAACTGGAACAACCAATCTATTTGTTGTGGAAACGAATATCCTAATGTTTTAATACTGTCTGCACTGACTGGCAGTAGAAGGAAATGCACTAGAAATAACACTTTCCTTTTTTGTTGAATTTGAAAGTTGCTGTGAGAAAATGAGTTGCCACATTTTTTTGTACACTGCAAGCTGTGTGGAAGAAGGAATCACCACTTATTTTTATTGAGAGAAAAACAGGCCAAAATAGGAACACCTCCTGCAAGGCTTTAATGGAAGTGAAAGATGCTGGGTTATCTTGAATGATGGTGAAAAAGGGCATTGGGAAGTGAAGTGGAGCTTTTATGGGGACTTGGGGGTTAGGGGAATATTATGGCAGAACAGGATTTGCTAGCCCTGGGTGGCTTACTGATAGGAAGCTTACTGAAAGGCTGCCCTTTGACACACGTGGGAAGGGAGGCCATTTTGGATCTGACACAGTTTAGAGGTCAGCAGGAAAGGGAGCCATTTTGGATCTAATACAGGAAAGGGAGCCATTTTGGATCTAATACAGGAAAGGGAGCCATTTTGGATCTAACACAGTTTAGGAGCTCTTTTGTAGAGTAACGGACTCTAACATTTATATCTGAGTTTTTATTTTCATGATACCAAAAGTACTGTAAAGAAAGGATTGCACATCATTTATTAAAATATGAAGAGATAAGCCAATTAAATGGAATATTCATGGCACCATTCTTTTTTTTAGTGTGAAATCAGAGATTAATTTGAAGGATAATATAGTATAGGGTTGAGAGTATGTGACTTGCAGCTGGACTCCAAGTTAAACCCCAGCTCAGGTACTAGTTGTGTGGCCTAGAAGGATTTTGGTTTTGGTTTGGAATTATGTTTCCTTATTTAAAAAAATTGAGCACTAATTAGCTTTGCTACTCCTCACAATAATAAATATTAAATACTATAAAAATATCTCTAAGGCAAACTTCTGCTAAAGTAGAAATTCTATTTTTTCAATGGCTTAATGTCATAGTAGCCAGAGATAAAAGCTAGAAAAAGTTACTCTGATTTCTTGTATTTAGTTTAAATGCAGTTGGAAGCTTGGATTTAGTTTAAATGCAGTTACTTCCTGTCATGGAATATATTTGAAAACATGAATTTCAAGTTGTTTTTTCTGTAAACAATAGTGTGGTAGCTGGCATCCACAACAGAATGATTCCAGAAAAGAAGATCTTTGTGTCTCTGGGCCTCTGTCTTAAATAAATATTTTTAATAAATCAAGAAATTTGATTTATTTAGAAATATTTGCATTAAATATTCTATTTTTAAAGAAGTCAGAATGAGTCTTTCTTTGAGAATACATAGATGTATTTTTAGAAAAGAAAATGGCTTAGCTGGAGACCAAGTGATAGCTGATGAAATAAATCTCTAGTTCTGGCTTTGGAGTTGTGCTGATCAAATCTCTCCACTTTGGGACTGTGCACGTATTACATAGGAAAGGATAAAGGGGGTTGCTATGTTCCTGAGAACAGTATTTATACTCTTGTCTAGTGAAATGACTTTAGGTGCAAATGATTACTTTCTGCGGTAATGCTTATATATTTACTAGAGATGTAGATACATTTATATAGAGCATATCATGTAAATCTAGCCTTTAGTCTCACTTTCAGTAACAGTTCCTACCCATTAGGGGAGAGTTGTTGTCCCCCCTTGGATTCAGTTTTGGTAGGACTGTCAATTGGATATGCAGGTGACAAGGCAGGAAGCAGATGAGACGCTCTAGAAATTTCAGTCAAACAACACGGAGTTTTGGGTGTCCTCTGACTGTGTGATGCTCCCTGCCACCTCTGTCCTTAGAAGACTGACCTGGCTCACCTCCCTCAACACCTACTTCTTTTGCTGGTCTTTCCATTCCAGAAGTTGCTCTGTGTCTTTCTAATATGCTTTTTTATTTATAAATTCCACCTGGCTGGAGTCAAATTTGCTGATTATATTTAATCATGTTTTACCTTGGATGTCGTAGATGTTATTGCTTTAGAAAAAAGTGTTTTAAAATAAAAATGAATTATACTGAAGAAAAGACATCATTATACAGATGCTATGCAGATATAACAAAAATTTGTATTATTGGCAAAAAACCAAATAACCAGGATACATCACCACAAAAAATGCTATTACTAGTGAGCTACTTGGGTGCATTTAGTCTTTAAAATTGGAGTATTTTACAACCATTGGACTAATCCTATTGATAAGGATGGTGAGATTATGGAAAAGCCATATGCTCATTAATTTATTACTGGTTGTAAATGTCAAAGGCAAAGAAATTTTGAAAAGGTACGGTATTTTTTGCTCTATCAAGATCACTGCTTTTCACCTAAAATCACATTGCCTGTGTCAGAGAATCCCATTTTTCTTTCCCCAAGAATAATAGTTTATTTATTTTTGACATTTTCCCCAATTAGTAAAATACCAGAAGCATAATTCTATAACAGTTATACCACGAATTAGAGCTGTAGTTAAGTGTGTGTGTGTGTGTGTGTGTGTGTGTGTCTGTCTGTCTGTCTGTCTGTCTGTCAGTCTGTGTGTAAACACATACTACAGGTGTGTCTCTGAGACTGGGTATTTCTTGCTGGGGGTATTAGTGACTTCAGACCTTCTCCTAGACACACAGTAAGACAAAAAATCCCACCACTTCCTTGGAATAATATTCAGGTGCAAAGCACAAATTATGGCTCCTTTCTCCCACTCTCATCCTGAAGTTCTCTCAGTTCTGGTTTGAGAAGGAAAGACCAGGAGACAGAACACTTCTATCCCTCCACAACTTCTTTTTATCTGATACTTTTTATTTCAGTAATAAATATTTTAAATTTTGGAGTGAACCTTGGGCTAAGTAAAGATCGGGACACTGGGAACCGTCTTCAGCCATGATGAACACTGGGGGAAAATAGAGAGGCAGGTGGGCTCTAATTCCAGCACAAATTCTCCATTCTAGGGGAAGGGAGCTTCGGGTAGCAGAGCGTTCACTGGGAACAACATCAAGCAACTGACTATGTTTCCAATATGACCTTTATTGAGCAAATACTGCTGTGACGTTTAACATCGATCAACATAAGTTTGCAAACTGTGCATGTCAGCGAGGTTCTCCCATGAATGAAAGTCCATGTTAAATGCACCAGTGAGGTAAACATAATTATTCATATATAGCTTTCTTAAGGCTAAGAGAGTTCTGTGTTTCATTTATTATTTTTTGGCTCAGTTGGTACTTTGCATAATACATCTCAAGATATCCCCCCGTTAGTGCCCCCCAGCCAACAGCTTAGGAAATTGGCAAATTCCCCAGATACATACGATATCATGCACTTGAATCTCCCAGAGACTGAGCAGGGGGCACCCCGAGCTTGCATGCAGTTCCATCTATTGCACAAAGTAAAGTACAATGCCTGGAGCCCCCACGGGAGAACCCACTCTGTTTAGAAGCTGTCGATCACATGCATTTGGAAGTTGTCATATGGCTTAACCTTTTCGCAGTGGACTCAATCCTCAGTCACTCTGAGTGACTTCCTTTACTATCGCATGGGAGGTGACTTTTTCTACCTTCTTAGTGGACACTAGTTTCTCCTCGAAGGTCTCCTCATGCTCTTCGACCTTTTGAGTGACGGTCACAGATTTCGTGATGTATTTGGTAGCGCCGTCGCCCCCTTCGCTGGTGATTTTTTCTACTGTTTTGGTCACCACCACCTTCTCATCGCTTCTGTCGCCCCCCTTCTTCTCCTCTGCTGGACTCACATCTAAGCCATTGGTGACCACGCCTTTCTCCTCTTCTCTCCCGCTCCCCTTTTCCTTAGTCTCCTGCTCCTCCTCCCTTCCTTCCACCTCGCCATTGACAGCTATGTCTTCCTTCCTGGATTCCTTTAAGCCCTGGTCACTCCCTTCTTCCTCACTCCCTCCCTCCTCTTCAGCCTTTGTCTTCTCCTTCTCCTTCTCCTTCTCCTTCTCCTTCTCCTTCTCTTTCTCCTTCTGCTGTTTCTCCTCCTCTTTGGCTTCCTTCTCTGTGCTCACCTTAGCTGGTTTGGTGACCGGCTCCTCTACGGCTGTCTCCTTTACGGGGGACTCAGCTTTCTTCTTCTCTGGCACATCTTTGGGCTTCTCCTCCTTTTTCTCCACCTTCTCTTCCTTGGGAACTTCCTTAGCAACTTCTTTCTTTTCTCCCTCCACTTTCTCTTCCTCTTTCTTCTCACCTTTCCCTGGTGCAGCATCTGCTTTTGGCTTCACCTCTTCCACGGGTGACTTTGGGGCAGGGGACTTGGCTTTCTCTGGTTTTCCTACCTCGGCTTCCACCACCAGCTCTTCCTTGGCAGTGACCTCCTCACTCTTGTCCTCAACTTTCTTCTCCTCTTTAGCTTCCGCTTCTTCACCTTCTCCCTCTGCCTCGGTTTCTCCTTCTTCTTCTTCCTGTTCACCTTCATCTTTTTCGCTGGAGCCTTCCTTCTCAGATCCTCCCTCCTCGGCTTGGTCAGACTTCACCCCCTCATCTTCCTCCTCCTCTTCCTCTTGGGCCTCCTCTTCCTCCTTTTCCTCTTCTTCCTCTCCTTTAATTTCTGGTGCAGTGGCTTTCACAGGGGACTTTTTGGCAGCCACCACTTCCTCCTCGGCTTCTGCTTCCTCCTCCTTTTCTTCTGCTTCCTCTTCCTTCTCTTCCTTTGCGGAAACCGCCAGCTCCTCTGCAATGGCTGTCAGAGCGTCTTCCATGTCCGACTTCTCGTCTTCCACTTTGGTTTCTTCTATGATCTCCTCGACAAATTTGTGTTGCACTTTCAGCTTGGGGGCCTCCACCTTGGTTTTCTGGATCTTACTGGATATTGTGACCGAGGGCTGTCGGTGTGTGTATATCGGCCCAGTGATGCTTCCCGAAAACGTGCTAAACCTGGTCTCTTCACCCTCCAGGAGCTTCCTAAGAAGGAATCAAAGAAGACAAGAGGTAATTAAAACCCCACTGGGTCTTGGGACGTCATCACACTCCAGTGAATGTAGTAGCTACTTATGAGGACATAGAATCACATAAGGAAAAGCTTCTATTAAGCCAGTGTGGTGCCTACGACCATTTCTCTGTTGTGTTGTGTCATATTCAGTGAGACAGACTCCCCTGGTCTTCCGCAGTCACTGGCCGCTCCCAGCTGCCAACCGGCCACACCCAGCATGATGGTGCTCCAAGGCAAACAACAAAACAACAAAACAAAAACAAAAACGCTTTTTACTGGTCCTCTTGGGCATTTGGACTGTCAGGATGGAATATGTACTATTTTTAAAAGTAAATACACTGTTCAGAAAAATTTTAAAAACTATTAAGCATATTTTTATAATTTGGGTGCTATTAAATTATAGCTAGACGTTAATGATTTATGTATCATTAGAAACTGGTCTGCAATTTTAATAACATGTCTATTTAATATCTAGTTTCCCTGAAAAAGAGAATGCAACTTATTCGTTCCCTAATTGTGGTAGAAAACTGCTTAATTCATGATGACGTACTTTGAAATTAGTCAACAGCAAAGTGGCATGAGGAAGCAGGATCATTTTCTCCATCTTAAAAGGGTCACACCTTTCTGCGTCTATATTTAGTTGTATAAGTTTCTGTGCATGTTATTGTACATCTAGCTACATATAGGAAAGTAGCATATGTGATCTCTATCTACATGTATAATCTCTAGACGAATATAATACAAACCAATACGTAAAACAAATATTTGCTCATTCTAAGTATTTGTTCTCAGCCACATGATGGCAATGGTAAGCTATGAGAGAGAAATGGGATGCTCTGGTGTTTGTCCTTGAGGTTATAATTTCGAAAAACCAAAATTACCGGGGGAAATATTACAATTACAACTTCATGTGTGCTTCAAGCGTCTTTTTCACTACATTAAAAAGTTTAAACATAAGCACGGAGCTCAATCGGTGCCTCCCCCAAGTATCTACAACTTTATTTCGACTTCTATTCATTCTTTAAAAGCTCAATAAAAGTGATCGAAACGCACTCGCAATTCCTGAGAGAAATTTCTTCTTTGGCTCTGGCCTTGACGCTGCCGCCCTTGGTCGCGGCCTCCGCAGTGCGGTGAGCGGTGAGCCAGCGCCTTACCTGTAGGCTGCGATCTCGATGTCCAGGGCCATCTTGACGTTGAGGAGGTCCTGGTACTCTCGCAAATGACGAGCCATCTCCCATTTGGTTCCCCGAAGCTCGTTTTCCAACTGCTGGATGGTGTCCTGGAAGAGACAGAGAATTTCGGGAGACTCGTCCCGGACAGCACCTCCCTTCGCCAGCGCCTGGCCACCCCTGCCCGCCCCTCCCTCCCGCAAGCCTCACAGACATCGCTCCGTGACCCGCTGCTTTTCCGAGAGCTCAGGGAGTCACACGCAAAATTACTAAGACGCAACATCCGTGATGCCGGCGTCTGGCGGAACGAAGGTGCGCGGGGACTCCGCGGCGGACCGGCCCCCGCCCCGCCGGGCCAGGCTCACGCCCATTCCGGGCTCCCGCCAGTCCCAGCAGGACCCGCCGAGGAGCCTGCGCATCTGCGTGATCTCCACTCCCGTTTAACTCTCCTTTAAGCGCAGTGGTGTGCGAAATCAGGACCCACGAGGAGAGGAACCACGTTTCTGCAAAAGGTGCGCTCGGGGGCAGCTGGGCTGGCGGTGGCGGTGGCGGTGGCGGAGGCGGAGGCGGCCGGGGCTCAGCCGCGGGTCGGGGGCGGCGCGCGCGCGCAAGGGCGAGCGGCCACCAGGGAGCGCGCCTGAGGGCGCCGGCGCGCGGGAGCGTCGGGGGCGCGCGGCGCTGGCGCTGGCGCAGGCTGGCTGCGCAGCCGCCGTCCCTACCTGGTAGCTGCTGAGGTCGTGGTTGTGGCGCTCCTCGATGTCGCTGAGCTGCCGCTCCAGGGACTCTTTGGTGCCACGCACCGACTCGAGCTCGATGCTCTTGGACTGCAGCTGGCGCCGGTACTCGGCGATCTCCTCCTTGGCCGAGCGGATGGCCTCCTTGTTCTGCTCCGCCGCCTCGGTGAGCTTGGCGTAGCGGCACTTGAACCACTCCTCGGCCTGGTGCATGTTCTGGTCCGAGTGGCACTCGAGCTGCGAGCGGATCTCCTTCAGCGCCGCGGAGATGTCGGTCTTCAAGTAGTCTTTGCGCTCCACCGTAACGTGCGACGCCTGGATCTGGGCCAGCAGGTCGGCTACCTCCTCCTCGTGATTGCTCCGCAGGAAGGCCACCTCGTCCTGCAGCGACTGCACCTTCTTGTCCAGCTCCACCTTGACCAGCGACGACTCCTCGATGTCCTTGCGCAGCGCGCGGATAGCCGCCTCGGTGTCGTCGCGCAGCCGGGCCTCCTCCTCGAAGCGCTCCTTGAGCCGGTGGATGTCCTCCTCCAGGTGGTCGGAGTCCAGCTGAACCTGCGCCTTCTCGTGGTTCACCAGCTCGAGGGCAGCGCGCAGCTCGCGGATCTCCTGGTCGTACGCGTCTCCCAGCTGGGCGTGCGAGGCCTGCTTCTGCCGCAGCGCCTGGATCTCCGCCTCGATCTCCTTGTTCTGCTGCTCCAGGAAGTGCACTTTCTCAATGTAGCCGGCGAAGCGGTCGTTCAGGCCCTGCAGCTGCTCCTTCTCGTTGGAGCGGGACAGCTTGTAGTCGCCGCCGGAGCCGCCGTTGAGCAGGGACGAAGACTGGCTGAAGTCGAGGCTGCTCTCGGCCGAGCTGAGCATGGCCGAGCTGTAGGTGAGGCGCGGGGCGAGCGTGCTGCGCTTGTAGGAGGAGGACGCGGTGCTGGGCGAGCCGCGGGACCAGGACTGCGAGCGGAAGCCGCTGGACGGGGAGCCGCTGACCCGGCTGAAGCCGGAGCGGGTCTCGGCGATCCGCCGGTAGGCGGACGGGTTGCCCAGCGGGTCCAGCGTGTAGCTCATCTTGGAGGCCTCGGAGTGTGTGGCTGTCACAGCGCTCCGCTGGCCTCGCCGCAGCCCCTTTATAGCCGCGCAGCTGGGCCCGGGCCAGCGCCCCGCCCCATGGAGGCGGCGGCCGAGGAGGCGGGGACTGCGGGCCGGGCCGGGCCGGGCCGGGGAAGGGGGAGGCGGCCCGGCGGTGATTCAGCGCCCGCTCCACGTGGGCCGGCGCCGCAGCGCACCTCGCGCTCCCCTCCGCCCGGACCCCCTGCGCTCCGCGGCCCCTCGGCTCTGTCTCCGCCAGGCTGCGGTTTGCGCCCAGAGTGCGGACACCCCCCGCCGTCTTCTTTGTCAGTCCCTGTCCCCTGCTCGGGCGGCTCATTCTGGTCTGGCCTTGTTCTTCCTGCTCTCCGCCCCTCTGCCACCCGTCCTTACTTTCTGCCTGTCCATCTTTTGTGCTTTATCACTTCCCGCCCCTGGGGCCCTCGTCTTCCTCCTGTTTCTAGCGATCTTTGGTTCCATTCACTCGCCCTCCCTCCGGGACCTTTTCCTTCCAGTCTTTTCTTTCTTCCTCTTTGCTCCCTCCCCTCCCCCATCTTCCTTTGCCTCCCTTCCCTCCCCCTCTCCTTGTCATAAAGCGGCCAGAGCTGAGCGCACCGGAGTTGTGTCTTGAAGAAGAAAAGACTTTGAGGAACGCTCAGCCTGAACGCTGCAGGAAGGCAACATAGAGGACAGGCCGGGTAGTTGTTTGTATCAAAAGTGGGATGCGGTGCACCGTTGTGCTTAGCGCTTGGGGAACGTCCGCACTCCGCGGGGCAGAAGGTAAGGCGCTGCTGCTGGCTCGCTCGGCGTCGGCAGCACCACGGACAGCGCCCAGGCCGCGAGCGAGGAGACTGTGGTCCCAGGCGAAGGTCCGAGGGGAGGGGGAGGCACCCCCCTCCCCCGCAGCAGACGCAGCTCGGCGGTGACTCCCCGCAGGAGCCGCGCTGGAGCGCCGCGCTAAGGCTTATCTGCAATGCAGAGCTGGCTCAGAGAACGGAGTGCAGGTTTGAAAACAGACAAAATGCCTTTAAAGTCGGTTGACAGAAACAAACTTGAAGTGCGTTTGAAAGGTCTCCCACCTGGTGGAGGTGGGGAATCAGGACATAGAAAGCCTGGAAGGTGAAGGTCACATATTCCTTGAAGAGGAATTTTCAAATCTGCAGACAGAATATATCCAGAGAAGTCATTGAGGATAAGTGTGAGAACAAGCCATTGCTGTCTGCTGGCTCACTACTTTCACATCTAACCGCAGTGATTGAAAGGACACTTAATTACTTTTAATTTAAAAGTTACCAAACAAACTCATCACAAACTTGAATAAAACATCATATTTTTGTCCTCAGTTTTAGGTTTCTGTAGCTGATGTGGGACAGAGTTGCCTTATCTTTAAATGTGTTAATTCATCCAAGGACATTACACACACTTCTTGCTGTGTGCTGCATCTCTAATTGTTAAATATCCTGTGATTTTGGACAGTGCTTTTGGAGTAATGCAGGGTTAAAGGGTTTAGAATCCTGCAAGACAAAGACAGTGCTGGGTCCCCATGCACAAGTGGTCGAGTGTGAAATGCTGGCCCAGGGGAAGCATCATGTGTGAAAAGTAGAGGCTGCAGAGGCCAGAGCTGGTCTCCGTGAGCTCTCTGCCGGGGAGCACATAGTTAACCGTAGGCTCTAGCTGCTCATTGTCTTTCATCCTGTAAGTGACAGAGTAAGTTAATTAGAGAAAAGGTGGAATTTCTAAGGGGCTTTCTGTACATTTTTTCTGACCTCCCTTGGCCCATCTGTGTTAAAATGTTAAAAGAAAAATGATGTTTTTAAAATAAGAGGTTAACTTAGAGCGTGACTTTTGTTTCCCTAATGGGAGACTGCAGCACTGCAGGGTGCAGAGGGAGGCAGCTGGCTCTGTTTGCTGAGTGATAGTTACCTCTCAGGCAAGTAGAACCCCTTGTCTCAACTTGCTAAGGGAGACAGGTGACAGATGAGGCATTGACTGGTGAAGACTGGAGAAATTAGGCTTTGTGGCTTCATTTGGACAAGTAAAGGAAGAGAATTAAAACTCACTGCTTCTGTAAAGTGTTGGATCTCAGGTTTAGCCTCAGGAGGATGCTATCTAGATAATTCTACATACTAAATGTGGAGTGATTTTGCCTCAGTTATCTATCACTTCCTGTTTGCATTCAAATATATAGAAGTTCTTGGTGGTTCCTTTTGCATATTCACCAGAAGCGCCTTCAGCAAGGCGAGCACATGGTTAATGGCAGCCTTCAGCTGTTAGCTTTCTTTAGGGCTTTGGCAATGAGATGACTCTGCAGAGAGACATTTACAAGGAAACACATGTCTAATTTCACAATTAGCCTGTTTTGCCTTGTATCTAAACTAGCTCAGAAATTGTTAAGCTTCCAACTGGTTACAGAGGGAGGGAAGCGTTGTGTACAAATAAAAACACAGCCAATTACTTAGGCTAAATCTATGCCTACAGCGTACACTTTAGCGTCAATGTCACCCAAAGTGCCACTAGTTCTGGGTGCTGCAGGTTAAAGTGTAGAATTATACCAGACACTTTGTTAAGGATAAAACCTTTCTGTAGTTTAAGAAATGATGGCTCCACATGCTCATTTAGCAGAATGTTTCCATTTTTCCTAGATTCTCACTTTGACATTTCTAGAGGTTATTTGAAGGTTATAACCATCAGTGTATTTAGTATGAAAACTTTTTCTAACAAAGCTATAGTAACATTCTTCCCTTTTAATTTCACATTTTTGAAAAACATTTATTACTTTAATAATTTATATAGACTGAAATGTTTTTGTACTTTTAAAAGATCTAATAGCACCAAAACTGTGGTATCTTCTTAAAATATTAAGGAGAAAAAATATACATGGAAATGAATCTGAGTTTATGCCATTGCATTTATGGAATAGAGTTTACCATAATACTTTTGAAACTTGTTCTAAATAGGGAAGCTACACATAAGACTTGAATGTAAGCGTTTTAATGACATTATCTCTGGATTGTTGTTTCATAAGCTACCGTGTGTTTGAATCACTTTACAGAGAAGTACAAAACATGTGCTCATCCATAAGATTCTTCCTTGGGGAGAGTGAAAATGTTAAATTTTGAATTAAGAGGTAGCCATTGTGAGGTGTTTTCTTTCAAGGTATGTGTCATGATAATGGGATTTTTTTTTCCTTGAGAAGTTTGTTGGATTACAAAACAAAGATAAAAGACATTTTCTTTCTTATTTCCTTATGTTCCTTCTTTCAAAGAAAAAAAGGGTTATACAAAAATGCAAGGAGGATGGTAGGTGGGAACCTAGCAGCAAACAAGAAGCTCAGGAAGGACGCTGGCGCTGTCTAGTTTGTAGGCTGCGTGGGAACCAGAGGAGATGATCTGGACTTTTGCTCAGCCTTCCGTGATGTCTTAAACCTGATACTCTGGCCCGGGATCTGACTCTAAAACTCATGAGGAGTCATTATTTATACATTGACCTTTGCTATTTATTTAAGGTATAAGTGATACAGGAGAATAGGAAGTTTGCTACAATCAAAAGGTAACAGAAAAGCAAACTGTAATACCAGTTTCTCCTTGAGCTTTGGGGTGTCAAACTTCAGAGGCAGATTTGACTTTTAAAACATTCCAATCTTTCTTCCAGTATCTTGTTCCAGATATTGGAAGAAAAATAAAAATATCCTCAGGAGAAAAGGGCTGGTTTTGTTGGGAAAATGAGGACACGAATATATGTCCTTATTGTTTTAATGTGAAGCAAACCCATGTGAACTGGTCTCCCTTTGCTGAGAGTAAGTCACCAAAATAGTTTGTTTCTGTTGACAAATATTTTGTGCATTGACTATTGCTTTATTTTTCTATCAGTGCTTTTGTGAAGTTAATAAAAGTATTTAAAAAGCTTAACCATTTATTTACATGTTCCAAATATGAATTTAATCAGTTTTGAAAGCTCCTGCCTGGAAATTTCATGTTTTGTGAGGGAAAGACGAAGGCTTGTAGGTTTAATACACCTTCGGATTTTTTGCTGTGTAATCCCTTCACCTGTGAGTCAGTTCTGTGAAAGCCAGAGGAGTAACACTCAGAATTTTAAAAAAGGAATAGAGCCTTGTTCAAAGTGAGTCTAAAAATAAAGCCCAGTAGGTGTGTGTTAAGATTACTGCTGTGTTATTTTTCACCGTGGTTTTAATTGATCACATTGGCTGTCACTCCAGAATGGCTGAGCTTTAGTGATAGGGGCAGTATTTGAATTCTTAAAAAAACTGCAGTGCACGTAACTTGCACCAATTCAGCCATCTAAGTTACAGAATATTTTGCTCCAAGCTTACCGAGGCCTGACTTAGCAAGAGATGTCATCCTTGTATTAGAAACGCTTAACTAACGTGAGCTGAGTGAAGCAGCAGATGTGCAGCAGAGCGAGGATCTAATACCACGAGATCGAATATCTGAAAAGAGTTAAATCCAGGGATACAAAGGCAAGAAATCCCATCTCATAATTAAGCCGTATTGTCCCAGGCCTGGGGTCTTCTGAACAACCTTGGCAATTCTAAAAAGAACTATTTTTCTCCTTAGCTTGCTGAACATGACCCCACCATGATAGCTCCCTCTCCTCCTTCGATTGCCAAGAACTTCATCTATTTCAGGGTAAAAATTTACAAAACGCAGAGACAATACTTTATGTAATCTAGATTTTTCTTTGTAATTTAAATACAGAGAGAATCTTCCTGTTTATAAAATTCCATCTCCATTTTGTAAAATAAGTACATTTGAGTATGCCATCTACTACCTTTAATACGAAGGATGTGCTACTAAATACCATGAGGTCTGGGTTCTACTTATATATTTTGACGAACTTTCTTCTTTAGAAAAGATTTTAAAAATCTGTTTAGATGAAGCATAATAGAATGGTAGCAATGATTAATAATATACATCAGGGAAGCCTAATTGGGCCTGATATTAACCTGTGTTCCTTCTTCTGTTAGCCTCTCTCTCCCGGATGACTGAGATGAAAGTCGTTATGAAGCTGAAGACCAAGGCATGGTTCGTGGTGTACCTGTAGGAGGAGCGCCTTGTCCCTGGACCTACTGACTCTGAACACAGTTGCAGATGGTGCCCTGAACCCCCAGGGCCATCATCACCACTCCCACCATCAGACTTCTGCATGTGAGCAGTGCTTTACACCAACCTCACGAAACACAAAACACAGAAAACCAAACCACGTTCTTAGTTTCTGGCCTGAGTCCTGGGGAGAAAAGGGACAGTGTCCAACTTATTTTTCACATTTTACAGTTAATTAAATTGACTAAGAGATCTGCCCACTACCATATATCAGGTAGACTGTGGAGCTGGGACCAGAATTCAAATCTTTTGAAACAAGAGAAAGCATTAAAAAAATCTTTTAGCACGGTGTTCAGTCTAGTCTCAATCAGCATGAAAAACCTAAGAGGGGACACAGGAGAGTATTACTGGTAGTGATTATGAAATCAGTATTTAATTACATTTTTGTTATATGAAGGATGCTATTTGCAGGACTGAATTATCTCATTTAACCATTACAACGAGTTTTGGAGGTGATGCTATTACTATCCTCATTATATGGCAAAAAGAGAGTACAGTGCCCAGAGAGGTGGAGTGCACACACAGCTGCAGGGCTGCAGTGTTTAGGGAAGGGATTCAGAAATCCAGTGTTGAGAGGAGGCACTCACCGCCCTCAACAGAAGGCCGTGCTGTCCATCTCAGACAAAATGTCATTCAGAAGCTCCGTACAGGACTACTGGATCTTGCTAAGAAGGCCCAAAGAATATGACTCTGCATTCTTTCCTGTTTTTTTTTTCTCTTTACACACAAATAAAACATTTAAAAATCTCAGATGAATTTTTTTTCTTGAATTGTGACTTTATTAAAGATACCATGGATAAAAACCTTGTACTAGTCCTCTGTCAAATTTTATCCTTAGGGTGAATTTTTGTGTAATACGAAGGCCATTTAATTCAGTCATTTCTGCCTATTAAGGATCATTATGAATAATGCCCTTAATCATGTATCTATTATTCTATTTGCATCTATTTATCATTCACATTGACATGCATTTTCTGCTTAGTTTTTAGGAGTCTTTAATGTGTAGTATACATTAATTTATCATCCTGTCATTTACTAATATATCAATATATTTACATATAGTTAACTTGAAGGAAAATTTTTTGATCATTTATGTTTCTTCCATAGATGTCTGACTATTTAAACTAAATCTAGTCTGAGAGGCCCAGTAATAAGCATTTGAATCTTGGCCGCTGAAGCAGCTTGGCCCACAGCTTTCATTAGTGAAGGTGTACAATGGAGTGGCTGGCAAGGAAGTTGATGTCCTCATCTGTCAGAACAGTACAGGGACAGCCATGAATAATTTTAAGTGAATCTCTTGATCATCTATTTTATAAACTAAAATCAGGGTTATGCGATTGTTCCTATATAGGTTGCTTGGAGACAAGTCTGCCTTAAATCCACTTTTGTTATTTATGGGATAAAATGCTCTGACTCAGCCCTGTTTTCATTTGTATAAATCTGCTTTGGTTTCTGCATTATTAGACGGGGTCAAGGAAGAGAGCCGTTTCTCATTTTTCTTGAGCTTCGTTGACCTTGAAGAGAAGAGACATGTGTCCTGTGTTAGTCACGGCAGCCATCAGCTCTTGGATTTGGGTTATATAAAATTATTAGGAACTGGATGTCTAATGATGAAGATCCTTCCTTGGCCAGTGTGACTCATTTAATATAATTGGCTATGTTTTCTCCTGCTTCCTGGTACTGTGCATGGCTCCATCTTTCTCCCATGCTCAGTGTACCTTGGAAGCCTGCTGTGCTCTTGTTTGCAAGGGGTGAGGCCCTTGGGAGCCTGTGGGCACCCCACACAGCCCAGCCACTGTGGGCTCAAGGGAGAGGGGTTCCATATCATGGTCTTGACAGTGTCTTTGTCTGGTTTCTCAGATTCATTTGTGCTTCCACAACCAGGTGTTAAGAAGCCACTTACCTAAAATCCCATTTTCCCACATATAATTTTTCTCAGTCCCTGAAGGTCACAAACCACATCAACATGCTGATTAATCCTAAGGCTTTAAATGGCAGACACCATTCAGGTCCCGTGTTGCATCCTGGAGCAGCATAAGAAGGAAAGATCTTGGCAGGGAAGGACAGAGCCTAACACAGGGTCCAGCTGGGCTGCACACAGTTACTGCAGAGGAGCTCGGTCTGGCATAACCAGCAAGATAAATCACAGCAGCACGGAGTGGGCACCTTAGCCAGTCTGAGCGGAGGGTAAAGCAGACTTGGGGAGGTTGTTCTCGAGGAGAGGAGGCCTTTGAGGCATGGAGGGAGGTGAGGGCAAGTGTCCTGTGTTCAACCCTGCAAGTGGCTGGCATCCACAGGGAGCTCGAAGGCCCTGCCGGAAGGGAAGGGACGTGCATGAAGTCAACCTTGGAGTCGGGGTGGTATGTGGCCGAGGATCAGGGTCGGAGGTCCTAACCGGGAAGGTGAATGCGCAGAGTTACCAGGTAGACTTGGGCCGGGGGTGTCAGTGAACACTTCAGTCTTTACTGAGGGCTACACAGGATTTTATAGAACAAGGAGAGTAGGAGTGGCTATGAGCACATAGGGGCAACAAGGCTGTAGCTGATTGGTGGGGCACAAATTTTTTACCTTTAATGGTTAGCTTTTGGCCAACGAAGGAATCACTACTAGAAGAAGGCCCTCAAGTGGCTGTAGGCTAGTTTCTACTCACAGGAATGAACTTGCTCAAATTCCTTTGGGTGTCTCCTAGTTATACATGGGGCATACTTGACCCAACCAGACTTGAACTTCTCCTTCACATGTAGCCAGAACAGAAAAGCACAGAGAGCCAGGACTGGCCGGAGGGGACGGAGGCCTGGTGTTTAGAGGCAGCAGAGGAGGTTGTGTCCTGGAATGCTCCCTCTATCCTGACAGCACCTTTGCATTTGTTTAGTTGCTGGTTAGAAGCAATTGAAGGATATAAATACAGTCATGACCTGGTCAAATGGATGTTTAAAAATTGTACTTTTAGGAGCATGTATGTACAGTACAGAACAGTTGCACTCAGCAGGCAGAGTTGACACATGCGCTTACATCGCAGTCCTTTTTGAATCCCTTTCTCTCTTCTCCGCTGCCCTCCATCTCTTGGTCCCCTTCTCTTTTTACAAAACTCTTTTTCCCTCTCTCCCCATTTCTTACACTCTTTTTTGTTCCTCATTTTATTTATACTTTGGAGTTGTCATGTAAGAGGATCCCTGTACGTAAGCTTGTGTCTGACTTGTTTTGCAGAACACTGCAGGTATTTTAGAAAAACACTTTGACTGCAGGGAGCAGAACAGTCTGGAAGATACGGGGGGCTAGAAGCAGACAGATATGCTTGGAACCCATTGCAGTAATCCCGACAGACTCAAAGGAGTAGGAGAAGGACAGAGGGCAGGACTAGAGGGAGGACGGACACGCAGACTCCAGCCAGGCTGTCGCTGTCCCACTGCCGTCGCCTGCATTCCTTCCTGTGGCTTCTATGACCCATCGCCACCGACTCAGAAGCTTGAAAGACCACGTGTTGATTATCTCATAGTTCAGGGTTGGAAGTCTAAGTCAGTGTGAGTGAGCTGAAGCCAAGGTGCGGGTCGCCTGTGTCCTTTTCGCAGCTCTTAGAGAGAATGTATTTCTTCATCCTTTTACCTCCCAAATGCCACTCAGACAGAAGCTCATGGACCATTTATCAATTTTCCAAACTAGCAAGAGGATATTTTCTTTCCTTAGGAAGCTCTGCTTCGTCTCACGCCCTTACTCTAAACCTTCTGCCTTCCCTTTCCAAGGGGATCATGCCAGTGCCTCGTGATAATCCAGGTTAGACCCTTCATCTTGTGTTCTTTGTCATGAGAGGCTGGCCATAAAGTAGCACATACCACAACAGAAGCTCAGAGACAACTGAGGTTTATTTTTTGACTTAAAATTTTGGAGGGTAAAAGTATGACATCAAGATGCTGGCAAGAGACTTCAGGGGTTGAGCCAGAGCTTTGTGTATGCAAGGCAGGGACCCTACCACTGAGCTATACTCCCAACCCTCTTTATTTTACTTTTTCTTTGACACAAGCTGTCATTAAGTTGCACAGGCTGGATTCAAACTTGACATCTTCCCTCCTCAGCTTCTTGAGTAGCTGTGGCTATAGGTATGTCATCACACCCTTCTCACTGAACCCTTTCATGAGGAGTTTGAAGACTAGAGAGAGAGACAAGAATTTGCCTGTGTTTAAAGAGAAGTGAATTGATAATACCTTTAATGCACCAGGTTTGGCAATGAAATGTTAGCATGAAAGTGATCACAAACCCACTCAGTTGAGTGGTGTTGAGTGCTTGCTTTCGGGCAACTGGTTTAATGACAAAGTAAAAGAGAAGTCTATTTTCCCAGCTAACCAGGCATGTGAAAGTCCTAAATAGAGTACCCTGTTCTCTTCTGTTTCTCACACATAGACCTAACAAGAAGAGGAAGTGTCCAGGTTGCAAGTCACACCTGTAATAAAGCATGCAAGGCAGAGAATGTTGACTGTGCTTGCTTTCTCACTTCCTTTCCTCTTCTTTCTGGAAATACATGTTGACTGAGAATGAACAGAATAGGACATGTAGGGAATCTACATTTCTCCATGAGTACACATGAAGTGTCTCGCTGCAGGGCTACTGGCCATGTATCTGCCAGAGAACAAAGCAACCATCCCACCAATGCGGGGGAGGCCAGGAAGCCTCAGACAGGAGGTGGCAGGAACTTGGCCTTTGCCCACAAAACCAAAGTCTGGGTTCCACCATCGTTATTCTTCACTTCTCCAGGTGTGTGAACTGGATGTAGCCACAAAGTCCTGCTATCAATCTGTTTACTCAGGTGTTACATGTGGGAATAACCTGAGTCTTTCTCATGCAGCTGCCCTAGATCAGCACTCAATAAAGTGTTGCTATGATTAACTTTCCCCCTTCTCCAGATTTAGGTTACGTGCAAGGTGCAAAATGTTTATTGAATTTCTACTGTATACTTGTGAACTTTTTTCTTTTAGCTTGTTTCCTTCCTTCCTTTCTTCCTCTCTCTCTCTCTCTCTCTCTCTCTCTCTCTCTCTCTCTCTCTCTCTCTCTTTCTTTCTTCTTCCAGGCTGAATGGGGGACGGTGGTGCATTTCTTTAATCCCATAACTCTAGTAGGCTAACGCAAGAGAATTGCAAGTTAGACTCCAGCCTGGACATTGTGTTGAAACCTTGTCTCAAAGATTCAAAAATAAAAATTCCTGAGCATATGTCTCAGAGGGAAGGTCCTAGGTTCAGTCTTCAACACCATAAAAGCAAAAACAACAACAACAACAACAACAACAACAACAACAACAACAACAACAACAGGTGATTGAGACACAGAGAAGCAAAATAACTGGTTGAGGATCTTTATGTAGTGAGAGGGTTCCACCACAAATCAAGTGTTCTCCACAAACAAGTATCCTGTAGAATAGTTTTTGATAATCATAAATTTTAATTTCCTTGTTAATATAACACTTTTATTCTTATCTATTTCAAGTGTTGTGGTTCATGCCTTTTAAACCTTTTACTTATACACAGATCCTATCAATAGCTGAAAATCAGAGAGAAAATATAAATACATTTCATCAAAAATAGTGCAGGGGTGCAAACATTTATCACAGAAGGCTTCATATTAAAATATCTGACAGGCAGCTTATTATTTGCCTTGGCAGACTGCTAGAGCTCCAGAAAAGGATTTGAAAGTTCTCTTCCCCAATGTCATTTGTTTAAAATATTAATTGTCAGTACACTCAGAAGTCTCTTTTGCTTGTTAGAGTTTTTAAAAAAATTATAATCAGAAAAAATACTGTAATGTGCAGCTCTGAATGCAAATTGCTTCTTTTTAATTACATTATGTGTGTAAATTACCCTCAGCACCAAACATTTCTACCCTGTATTCCATACCCAGCATTGCAATTACACCTTCCAGCACTGCTTGAAATCTTACAGCAACAACAAATGTGTAAGGGCACTAATGATGAGAGCCACTTGTGATGCGGAGTCTAATTTGAGATCTAAGATCATGATCCTATATTTGAAGTGTAAAGATGCAAACCCAACCCTGTCATCCTCTCGTCAATGTTGCCATCTAAACAGTTCTGTTCAAATCTCAGAGTGAAGGGGCGATAGTGCTGTTGGGGAGTCAGTGAATGAAGCAGCACCTGCTGGCTGTGCGAGGGTGGGGAACCCGGCCTTCTGCTCACTGGCCACATGGAGTTCATACCTGCTCTGTCTGGAGGCAACTTTTCCAAAGAATGCATGAGATTTATATTAGTTAAATGAAAAGGCTAAGGTGCTGCAATACGAAACACTGTGTGGCAGTGGCTCAGAGAACAGAGATGTTTTTTCCGCTCTCCTGTACTAATCCTGGGATTTAAGTGGCTTGTTCCCCACTGTGTTGAGATTTCTAGATTCCTTGCAAGTTGAATTTTGTATATATATTAAGAAAATGACTCCTTCTGCTTGGTGAGAAGAAGGTTTTGTATTCTCACAAACAGAAAGAAGCAAATGCACTCAGGATCTTTTGAAGCCCCAGCCTAGGAGACATACGTCCTTTCTGTTTATCTGCCATCAGCAGGGACAATGTCACAAAGGTCAAGTAGCTGCCAGGGACATTGTGGGTGTAGCCTCTGGACCCAACCACAGTATTACTGTTATGGAGGAAGGAGAGAATAATAGATTTGAGTGAATGAAGTCTGTCCTACAGACATAGCTGCTAATGTGCTCCTAAAGTAGGCTGATATTTCTTGAACTTCTTCAATGAACACCTTAGTTTGCTATCTTTGCAAAAGTATAAAATAGATAGTATTAGCTCACAAAAGAAAATGGAAATGTAAAGATGTTTCCCAGCCAGTTCTCAAGGACTTCCAATGCAGAGCTGCAATCGGAAGCATCCATTGGTGCATGGAAGGTGGTCCCCACCACGCGGGGCTTAAGGGGAGATGGACTGAATGCACTGGGTCAGTGGGCCCCATTATCCCAATTCTGATACCACAGCTTTCTGCCTTTTCTCAATGAGTCTTGTCCTATCCCTTTCCCAAAGCTTCCAATTTCTACCTCCTCATGAAGGCTCCTCTAAGTTCTTCCTCTCTAAGTTCCCTCAGAACCATGTGAGTGGTTATCTGGATTTGTGAAAACATCTTGTTCCTGTGGTAGGACTTATGTGGGTTCCTTAGAGGCAATGTGAACTTACCTTCTCTCAGTTCTCTCCTTCAGCCAGTGCACGGGACAATCGCAAGTGATGCACATGCTTTGAAAATGGACTCGTTGAAATAAATAGAATCAGAGTGTCTCAGCTGGGATTTGTACGACTTGGGAAATAGAGGGTTTTGTCTTCTCCTTGTTGTTTTGTGGCTCCTCAGAGGGGTTTGCTTGCACTGGGATACGGGCCTTTTAGTCTCCTGCTCAGAACCCCCTGCAGCAGTTACCCAGAACTCCTTGTCCAGCACAGAGTGAAGGTCAGTGTCAAAGAGCACTCACAGGAATTGGGAGTTGCGGCCCTTTAGGTACGTTGCCTCACTGGTGCTGGAGCTCTAGGCTCCTCCCTGTGTTTATTTCTCACAATTATGGGACTGCACACAGACAGCTACATCACTGTGTGCAGAGTACACTCTCACGGGGAACACTGACATGATAACCACACATTTCATCACTTTGCATACATAACCAGTGGCCTTTTAATGTTTGGTCACCAGGTGAGAAACTGGGAAATAAGGGAAGGAAAGCATGATATTTTCCTCTTCTATTGATCTCTTTCACCCAATATGTAGGCAACAGTCAATTTTGCCCTTTGGAATACCAAAGGAGCGTCTCATCGAGACATTGTGTGCTCCACCTGCAGGGTTATAGACATCCATCAGTGTCAGCAGTGACCCTTTGATTTCATTTGCTATGGAGCTGCCGTTGATTCATACGTTGGATCTGCTTTTTGCTAATTTGCATAGAGAAGGAGGAAGGACAGGAAGCTCTCTGGTGAGTGTGGATGTTTGGGGCCCTTGTGAGGAGGTGAAACCTCTGGCTTGAGAGGACTTGCAGGAGGACAGTCCTTACAACTTGGGATTCTTTCCAGAATCTGTTCCTCCCTAGACAGCAAGGACAGTTGTGATGGGTTTTGATCCCACCTTCACTGTGAAACCAAAGAGTGGTATTGACTCTCTTGGGTGATTTCTTGTTGGCTTGAAATTCAGTTATTTTAGAAAAATGTGCGTGGGCTCTGTCAGACAGGTACTAAAAATAGCAAAAATATCTCATGTCATTTAGAAAAATTAAGCACTTGTATCACACTGTATATTCCCCAAATCATTCAGAAGCTCTCAGTTTGTTGTCAGTGACCATGATTTTGTGAACCGCAATTCTAAAGTATTTTAACTCGACTTTGGAAGAAGGAGAGAGGGAGACTCTATCTGAGTGTTAGGAAGGAGGAGTTTGAAACCATGGCAAGTCCTGGCTTCCATTAGCCTTTCACCATCACTGTTTCTGTGGATGGAAGAAAGGGGTGGAGTCTGAGGAAGGAAGAAATGAATGAAATCTAAGTGTAATGGCAGCGAAATGGTTCTAAGTTGGTGGAAATTCACTGACTCTAAACATTCTGGTAAGTGGAGAGTCCACATTTCTTTGGAGTTCTAGCAGGGGGCACAGCTGCTCATACATCCTTGACCAAGAAAATGATCCTCCTCCTCCACTGAGCATGCAGCTCAGGAAGGGGCACCACAGAGTGGTGAGCAAGGAAGGGGCCACCCACCCTACCAGCCAGGTCAGCCAGATCAACCCTGGTGGTCAGTGAGGTGACATGTCATAGCCAGGTTGTCCTCATAAATGAGGCCCCACATTCGAATTAAAATAAAGCATTTTCTTAAGTGGATAGAAAGCTACTTAAAAAAAGCAAGAATATTTCTTGAGGGGCAATTCTAACGGCTTTATTAAAAAATCACACTGTAAAAGCATCATGCCCAGAATTATGGACACCCTTCTCGCTGGACTCTGATGAAAGATCTAGAAACACTGAGAATTATTTATCCCATTGTTTTCTATTCAGTTTAAAATAATAATAATGATAATAGCAAGGATAATCCTTTTATAAGAGAATTATTTCCTTTAGTGTGCTTTTCCTTTGGTTCTATTTTTGATAATTATTCATAATAGTTTGGGATTAATTGAACTTCTTATAATTAAAAAATTTCAGTTCTCCTACGAACTTAGACTTCTTTACGTGGTACCAATTATTTAGTAAAATAAAGAAAAAATATCTTATCTATTCATTTTACTCATAATTTGAGCCATATCATTTCTTAAATCATTTCTCAAATAGTTTTAAAATCTCATTCTGATGAAATTCATTAATTTACTCAGCTCTTCAGTTATCTTTTGCTGGGATCCTGCAGTGCTGGAAGTACTGGCCTAGCAACGACTAATATTTGCTGAAGACTCGAGAGAGGACTAGGATTCTGTCCATATAGATCTGATTACGAATCAAGGTTTGCCCCAGATTTGGAGGACTACAAAGCACGGAGCTCCCCATCATTCATAGCAGTGCTCACCACATTTTCTCTTGCAATGAGCCAGACATTGTGGTCACCACTGAAAAGCAGAAGCATCAGACTCAGCCTTTGCTCTGGAGAAACCACGCTGGAGATGGACCACCTCGCTTGTGGTTAGTCTGCAGCCAGATGCGCACCCAGGAAGACACTTGGGCCACTTCATCTACCCTCACTCTGAGCCTCCAGAGGCCACTGTCAGGTCTGTCCTGCTGTTCTCATTCTACAGGTTACAAAACTGAGGTTCTGAGAAGCGCGTTGGGCTGTGAACATGGGATCATGTGCTCTTTCCAGCACACACTTGCTCGCGAGTTGGCTCCTCACCAGTCTGGATGAGACTCAAGTTAGCCTGAAGGAAACAAAGCACAAGCTGTATTTTTCCAGGCCTGGGGCCTGAGTCTTCTCCAGCCCTTCCGTGTGCGTTACACACTGAGTGGCTGAGTGTGTTGTTCTGGTGTGTGTGTGTGGGAGGGCGGAGCCTGGGGATTTTTACCAGGCTTGTAAACTGCTTCCTTCGCTCATGCATTGGAGAATGTCATTCCTCTCTCGATGAAGTCATTTTTCCTTCCTGCTTCTGTAACTTTTGTGTTGAGAGAAGTAAATAGAACATGTCCAGGGTAGTGTGTCCACACACTCTTTATGTGGACTTTGTCCCAAATGTCTGGCATGCAGTCTCCGAGCTGCTCCCGCTTTCTGAGAATGAGGGTGTTTTGCTAAAGGTGAGTGGACTGGGGATCATTTGAGAACCCCAGAGCATGAAAAGTGAAATGGTTGTCTAATCTGAATGAACCCTTAGTGACTTAGTGTTCCTCACTGTTGGGACAGAACACCCAACACCTACAACTTAAAGGAGGAGGGTTTCTTGCAGCTTACAGCAGAGGTCCCTGTTCCTAGCTGACTGGCTTCAAGGCAGGCAAAGCAGCAGAGGGGCACTGCAGGGGCAAAGCTGCTCACGGCATGATGGACAGGAAGGAGAGAGTCAGAGCAGGGGCTAGGAAGGATACACCCAAGTGTAATGGTGTGTAGACACGGTGTCTACGCATCCAGTCACCCAACAAAGTCAGGCCTGAGTACCTGAGGCTTTCAGGAGACATCTAGATACAAACCATAGCAGGGCCAGAAAGGTACAAGACCTGTGCTTGTGTCACATTTTTAGATGACTCAGGAGAGTTGAAAGAAATGTGCAAATGAAGGTAAATTTTCTGTATTTCCTCCCCTGGATATATCTGGATTATACAGCATACATATCTTGGTGTACATTCTGAAATTTATTTTATTAGTTCCAACTCTTCTCTCAGCTTAAAATGGTAAGTTAAAAATATTAAGTTATTAAAGAGCTTTCGCAGTTTCATTGATAAATAGATGTTTTTCTTAATTTTGACCTTCAGTAGCCTGTGACCCCTCAAGGATTCTCCACTGACCAGCAACATTCATGTACCTGAAATCACCTTTCTTGACTTCTTCCACCTCCTCCTCTCCTCTCCTCTCCCTTCTTGTCCTACTTTCCTCTTCTCCTGTCTTCTGTGTTAATGTCTTTTCCAAACAACTCTTGCTTGAAATCTGGCATTTTACTGGACAAAGCACTTCTTATTTTTCCTGTTATCAGTCTATGCTCTAATCCTGTTTGCATTGAGGTAGAATTTCTGGCTGGGCCTCCCTGAAGACGTCTGTCAGATAAGGAAAGCCCCTCAGCATCAAGGCAGGTGCGAGATGTGCACTGTGTGAGAGGCAGACCACCTGCAGTGTCTGTACCATGGAGAGCTTGCCATGTGGAGAAGGCATGGTACCCACTGAGGTGGTAGGAACTGAGGGAGGAAGAGCTGAGTTAGGAGAAGTAGGTCACAGTAACATGACCTTGAAGGATGTCCTGGAACTCAGGCCCCTTCTCCTCTTTGCTTCCTTGTCACTATGAGGGGAGCAGCTTTGCTCTGCCATGCATTTTTCCCCAGGGTGCACTACATCACTACAGTCCCAGGAACCACTGGATCTAGCAACCATGGACTGCAGGCTCTGAAATTATGGACCAGAAAATACTCTTTTTCTTTTAAAGTTATTTATGTTACTTTGTCATGGGGAGATGGCTGCTGAACATAATAGATGTCACCAAGGGCACAGTAACCTGCCAATTTCTATTCAACAGAGAGCCAGAATTAACTGACATCTTGATGTTCTTCTCCTTATGCTGCATTTGTTGTTTGTTGGAGGAGAACCTACTCTTCCTTAAATCTTGTTTGTGCCTCTGTCCCTCATAGAGTGCTGCTAGAGGAAAAGGTCGGACCACAAAGAACCTGGGGTTGGCCTTGGCTAGATCACTACCTTCATCATGGGCTCTTGGGAGTAGGAAAAAAATAGATTCTAGATCATCTGGGCTTAATTCATACATAGGGAAATGGAGAATGTGAGTGACCTGTTCAAGGTTATTCACTTGAGAAGCAGTTGGGCTAGGAATCTGGATGCCCTCTGATTCTGAGATGGGATTTTGTTTATATTACATGCAGGTTTGTTTCTATTCTAAACTGCAGTGTGGGGAAGATAAGGTGCAATGGGTTATGGGGAAAATCTGTGTGTGTGTAAAGTCAGAAGCGTGTGAGATTTACATCAGTCATCTATGCACATCCATCCATAGACAGTCATGAACGCACTCTTCAAAACTATCAACCAAACATGAGAGGGAGAGCCAGGCTTTCATTTCTGGTTTTCTTTGTGCTGAAAATATCAGGCACCAAAATGCTTTCATCCAGCCATTGTCACTGGCTCACTCTCTGAGGTCTTGCACAGGGTTGAGTCTCAGCCCCAGGAAGTTCGATTCTATTTCACAGTCATCCACATCAGACTCATTAAGGGAAGATGCATAGGAATCTGTAAAAGCCTGATTTATTAAACATTCTAATGAAAATGGAGAGCTGAAAGGAGCTAAATATACACTATCAGATTCAAACCACGACTTCACAGCTAAGGAACAGAGCACAGCAGAGTCCTGGGTCTTCTGAATGTCTCTTTTGTCTTAGTATTTGATTCCAAGGTAGAACTCAGACCTCCTGACTTCCCATGACTGTTCTTCATGAACATGATCCTGCCTTTAAATCAGCTTGGAAAATGGCTGAAATGGAGAAGTCACAGAGTAAGTTTCAAAAGCAAACACAGGCACATTGGGCCCTGAAGGCCTTGTTGGGTTGGGCCTGGATATATTTTTTAAATGTTTTATCTTCACCAGGGAATTTGAATGTACATCCTACGCTGAGAACAAATGTCCCGGGAGCTGTCAAGGGTACTGAAGGTGAAGGTGAGGCCCTGCTCGCCTCTGAGGCTCTATTCTAATAGGAGAAGATGTGTTCTTGTCTGGACAGAAGCCTTCCCCATCATATATCTTACATGCAGGACAGTTACTTGCATTTTAATCTTGCCAATTCCTTTTGTTGAGCTGTACATTTTTATTTTATTGCTGATTATTTCCTGGAATTAAGTCGATCTATTTATATGTCTTTATTATATCTCAATTTTAATAGAGGACTTAATTGGATTTCAAGGATAAAGCTTATTTTGTTTTCCAAAGAAATTTACTTTCTTTGATTTAATTATAACATTGGAAAGTTAGTTAGCTCTGGATAAATATATTCTTCCAATTAAAAATTAAGAGAATAAAAGAAAACTAGTCTGTCCCAATTATGAGGAGCCTGAAGCCTAGCATAATAAAATCGAGCAAGTGGGATGTATTGAATACACAAGCTTAAATATTATATGTTTTCTCTTGTCTGAGAAGCTCAATGTGTAAATTGAAGAAAATAAAGAGGTAGATATTAAGAAATAGGAAGATAGATCTGTTAAACAGAAGAGACTAAGAGATGGAAGAAAGGAGAGAGGGGAGCGGAAGGAGACAAAAAATCAGATGTGTTATATTCTTGTACCAACTCCCCACAGTGAATGTAAACACCATGGACCCCAGATATGAACTAATGAAGATTAACACAAGTAGAACAAACATCTTCACCTTCATCTATCTCATCTTCATGGCTACATAAATGAACTGCTGTAGACTGGCTTGAAAGTGACTGACATGTATTTCTCACAATTCCAGAGACCAAGAAGGCCAAGATGAAGGCATTAACAGACAGTGTCCTGGAAGGGCCACTTTCTGGTTCATTAGTAGCCCTGTCTTGCTGTGTCTTCACACAGCAGAAGTAGGGAGAAAGCTTACTGAAGTCACTTTATAAAGACACTGATTCTACTCACGAGGGTTCCACCTTCATGGTCTAATGACTTCCCAAAGACTCCTAATACTTGGGGCTTAGGATTTCAACACAGGAATGGTTCAGAGAGAGCAACACCCACATTCACTTTATAGCATCAATTAACCAATTCTTCAATCATTCCTTGGCTCTACCTTTCTGGCAGGTAGAGCATGAGCTGTGATTTGGGGCACTGAGATAGTTACTTGCTTTCTCATGGAACCACATCAAATACAGAAGGTATGAGTTGTCCTTTGTAGTCACAGCTCTTGGACTCAATGCATTCCCACTGTGCTTTCTTTGGGTTGCTCTTATTGTAGACTCTAATCAGCTGCCTTCTGCCTTCTCATTAAGCTTCCATAGTTTACATAGTTTTCTTGCCCTCATTAAGGAAATCCAGGGCCAAGAAAGTTACTCACATACAGCCACACGTCAGAAAGTAAAACTGGATGTAAGTATTTGCTGATTCCATTGGTTTCTAAGTTAACTGTATGTCTTACAATCAGGACTAGTTGGCTTCGGACAGATCCAACCTGTGGGCTCAGTTCGAAGTCTCCTCCATGGAAAATGTCTTAGGCCGGAGAGTTTTCATGGAGTTTGTGCCACCACACTGCACTGTTTGTGAGGGGGGGGGATGGATCTTTGCTCAGAAATATCTCCTGAATGGCTCCTTGGTGATGCCTGAAATTCTAGCACAAAAAGTTCTTCCAGGTTGTGCTACTATAATGTATTGCAATGAGCTTTAGCATCATGTGAATAGCAAATATTACTAAAGGAAAATGGCAGTGGTTCACAGTGATACAAAAGAACCTAACAAAACAGTGACAATAGTCAGATATTTCACCTATTTTGTGATATGATGTCCTTGGCTGCCTTCATAGTGGTTGTTGCAAATGCACTTGCTGGGAACAGAGGTTGTGAAACCCCAGAAGACTGGGATCTGCTAATAGATGCCATGACACTCCTTAGTATCCTGAAATTTCACAATTGAAAACAATTTTAAAATAAGTTTAAAAACTATTTAAAATGTGTATCTGGTCATTCCCTATAATAATCATGTCCAATTGGACAATCATGTATGACGTATGGAATATTCTTACTCTGTTATTTTGTCTGGTCTTTTGAGCACCTCTGTGATCTTAGCCCTCTTGTTTCATGGAGATGGAGCCTGAGCTCGGAGATTGAGTGACGACTCATGGCACTGACGGGCACCGGGGCGAGAAACCTGCGATTACCGTGCCCCTTCTGCACCATGGACCACTGGGGCGGGGGTTTGTAGTTCTGCTCTTGGCGTCTCTGGTTAGTGGGAGGGCGTGGTCAGGGCCTCTGCTGACTTCCAGGGGTGCCTTCTCCTGCTGTCTATGGCACAGCCCTCAGCCGGGGCTGTACAACCAGATCTCTGAGCCCAAGCTTCACTCTGAGATATTCTGGTTTAATTTGGCCCAAGAGTTAATAAAATTCAAAACATCTCCCTGAACAACTCTGACAGGAATCAAAGTCATAAAACCATGGGTCTATAGGGATGGCTCAGTGTTCCAGGGATGGGGTGTGTGCTGGTCAGTGTGTATGTATGTGTGTGCAGATGATCACCAGAGCCACTTGTGAGACTTTAAGGGACAATCCACACAACACCGTGAGTGCTTCAGAGATGCTGTCATTGTTGGGGGGAGGGACAGAAGTGGGGGAGAACTATTTGGATTTTGAGGAAAGAATTTATTTTTGGACAAGTGTGTCACTTGGCTGCCTGGCTCTTGCAGCACAGACCTACTCCTGGTTGTAGGAATATAATGTGCCTGCTGGTTAATAACGGGCTGAGTGTTGGTTTTGTTGACCTTGGCTGACACTGCCTTGGTGCTCACAGCAGGGAAAGTGTCCCATCCTAAGCGTTCGGGGAGCTTGGGAACCCGAGGGATGTCGTCCTCGGTCAGGGGCAAAGTGAACCACACAGTGACTCTTCAGGGGGAATGCACTTCAGGATAGAACCTGCGGAAAGTCAAGAGCTATGATTACTTCTGTCAAGTTGCTTTGGTCACCACCACTTTCAGGAGCTGTGTCTGGGTCGGTTGTCACCCAGTGTTTATTGCGTGGCCTCTGTGTGCCCGGCACCTGCCGAGACACCAACGGGAGAGTGGCGACCAAAGCAGGTAAGTACTAACTCCTAGTTCTGGAAAGCTCCATTACCTGTGGACAGAAGCGACCTAGCCTCTGAGCGTGAGGCTGGCTGCAGACCTCAGCCTGGGGCCCAGGCAGCCGCAGGGACCCAGCACACTAGGGCGAGATGTGTTGTACCTAAGCTCCAATGCCCCAGCCAAGAAAACCTTGCCGCAGCCTGGCAGCCCCAGATCCAGACTTTACTATGCAACGAGTTCCCCCTACTGGGCACATGCCGTCACTGCACCCCAAGAGGCCGCCAGATAATGGCAGTGCAGTTTCCCTGTCCTGAGCGCACCGGGGTAAATCGCGGTGCCCACCACCGCTGTCCCTTCTCTTATATTTACCTGCGTCTTTTAAAAAAGCATTTCTCTTTTGGCGGTTTGTAACCCTCTGTCTTTCAACAAAGCAGCAGCTCTCTGCTTCAGCCCCTCGTGCCTTTCAGTGCAGACAAAGGCAGCAGCACGGCTGGTCTCGGCTTCCAGTTTCAGGGCGTGGCCCAGGTGTCTTGCGGGGGCCGTTTACATTGTGTCCCCTACTTGGTGTTGAGCCTAGACCATGTGTTTCCTCTCTCCCCTCACAATTAGGGGGCTGCACAGGGTGTCTGCTCCTGAGCTAAGCCGTGAGCTCATTAGGAACAGGGAAAGCATCAGAGACAACTAGGCCGGAGATCCTTTCTCTGCCACTTCGTATTGAGAGGACTTGTGTATCAGTCTGGGAGCTTTGTCCCATCTACATCTGTGTCCTAATACTTAGCGTGGCACCTGGTAATATGAAATGTGATTGAAAAATCTGGTGTATTTTTAAATTAAAATGATTATCATAGTAAAATTTCATTGCCATTAATCCTCTGAAAACACTCCCCCATGTTTTGGCCGCACCTGTCTCTTCATTCTTGCTATTTTCCGAAGCAACTCTGGAGGTCCTCTTCAGTGAATTGTCTTCAGTTGTGCTGCTGTGACTGCCTCAAAGTCTCAAATCGACTTAGAATGTTTATTTTGTCTTTCGTGGTCATTTTGATTTGAGGGAAGAGCCAAAAGCCACACAGTTTCAAATCCCATGCCTAAAGTGGACGAGAAGACAATGCCCCACTTTCACAAGCTGGTCTTCCCACTGTACAGCACTAAGTTGGAGCATCCATGCCCAAATCATACATTTTTGAACATCCAAATGGATCCAAACTGATCACAAACTGATCACAGTTTGTAGAGACACTTAAGAAAGAGAACTTCCAAAATTGCTTCAGATAGTGGCAAGAATCACAGGACAAATGAATTTGAAGTGGGAAGGATGTGGAATGAGATCGATGGGAACGTATCTTTTACTGTGATAAACTTATAAACTGTCACATTCAGCACACACTGTGATCACATGATGTACTTGTGTATGACGGTTGTTATGACAGAAATCTTTTTTTTTTTTTTGAGACAGGGTCTCGCTTTGTAGTTCAGGCTGGCCCTGAGCTCAGCCTCAAACTCACATCACAGCAATCCTCCTACCTCTGCCTCCTGAGTGCTGGGATTACAGGCGTGAGTCTCCATGCCCAGTATTGTATGTGGTTACCGGGGATCGAACCCAAGCCCTTGCGCTTGCAAGACAGGAGCCAGGACCACTGAGCTAACTCCCCAGCCCCTGACAGAAATCTTACAAAGACATTTACTGCAGCATTATTTAAGATTTGTTTAAAAATGAAAGTGATAAACACCTTCACACAAAAAGGAATAGATAAGTAAATACAGCTATAGTCAATTGTTAGTCAATAAAGTTGTTCTTTGAGGAGTTTTAAATTCACAATAAAAGACTTTATATATCAGCATTTTAAAAAGGAAGCTGTGTGAAATGCGATCTAATTGGCAAGATGAGCACAGATAGAGCATAAAAATGAAATATTGCAAATGTTAACAGTGGGTCTCTAATTTCTTTCTTTAGGGAGGATGTATTACTTCTATAGTCAGAAAAAACAGCTATAACTCAATTACATTATACAATTATTTCAATTCTGTTTTTTTCCCAAGGCTTTTAGGATCCCCATGGCATGTAGGATGAAAATAAATTATACTGTTAAGATTTAATTTAGACCAGGCTCAATAATTACTATTTAGTATCTGTTTTCTTCAGTTGCCTCTTTTGTTACATCCCATGTTCAAGCTGTATATAATCTCTGCTTGTCTTGAAAAATACTTCTATCTAAAAACCATCCATTTGTAGAAAAATTTGAAAATTCTAAAGTGTATAAGGAAGAGAACAAAGTGGCTGTGAGGTGATGACTGTCAGGATTTGTCAGTTCCCTTTGTTTCTTCACCAAAATTAAGTTGTTTGCATATATTTTATTTTTGTAGCAGATATTGGGTCACACACCCAGAATAGAATTCTTCACATCATTCTTTAATACAACAAAGATGTTTTTTGAGGGAGAAGCAAATTGGTTGGAATATATACAGTTGTTATAATATTGCCCCATAATCACTTTCCTTAAAGAATCTCATTGATTCTTTCAGACTAAATATGTCTGTAACATGAATTCTCTTCTCTGCTTGATACCTTAGTATGGATCAACTATTTGGCATCTGCAATCCTTGATAATTCCCAATGTCATATGCCTTAAACTAGACTCAAACCTACTTGTCTAGTCTCAACTTGGTAAGTCAATAACCACCATTGGTAAAGTTACTTCTGAGAAAAACTTGGAAGTTTTATTTGACATCTTTATTTCCTTTCTTGGGTTGCCTTGTGCCTTATCCAAAGGATATGTTCAGGTCCTTACTCCCAGGACTGGGGAATGTAACTTTACTTGGAAATAGGGTTTTGGTGAGATAACTGTTAATATAAGTCTTGGCCCCTTAAAATTTTACCGAGTTAATTTGCATGTTCAAAAATTTATGATTTGGACAGCAAGATGTTCAGCTCCTTACAAAAAGCATGTGAGGGGAAATGCTTATAAGGAGTTCTTCGCTATCTTAAATTGGTAAAAGTGGGAAGTCCAGCTTGTGGGTTAGGCTGGTGGCTTCTGTTTGCTTAAATTCTTCTCTCCCTTTGCTGTTTGCCTCGTTTTGGGCTTTGTTTCTTAGTGGTACAGGCATCATCTCAGCTTAAAAGCTTCCCGTTAATCATCTTTTACCATAAATACAATTAAGATGAGATCCTATAGGATTGGGAGGATGTGGCTTTCCAAATCCAGTGGCTGGTGTCTTTGTGATGGAAGCAGTAGAGAGATTTGGACAAAGTGATGCAGAAGAGATTCGCAGGGAGAGGACTGTGGGGGACAGAGACAGGGTTGAGCGATATCTGTGAGCCAGGGATGGCCGGGAGCCACCAAAGCTTGGAAAAGGCAAGGCAGGCTCTTTCCTTACAGCCCCGGCAAGGAGCTTGGCCATACCAGCATCTTGCTTTGGAACTTCTGGCCTCCATAGCTTTCAGAGAATTGAGTTTCTGTTGATTAAGCCACCAAATTTACAACAATTTGCTACAAGGACCTTAGGAAGCTAACAAACTCCCAGTGTTTCTGCTGAGTAAACGGGGTTTATCACCAGGGTTTACCCACTTCCAGCGCAGCCCTCTCTATTTCTGCACTGTCTTCTATTTCTGCACTGTCTTCCAGTCCCAAACACCGTCCTTGTGTCTCAGCACCACTCAGTCGACTCCATCAGGCCCTTCTGTTTTCGTCCACAGTGCGTGTTTGCTGGGAGCAATGTGCACCTTGATGATTCCTTTCCCTTCAGGACTTTTCAGTGGCTCCTGTTCCACCAGGGAGGACGAGAATCCCACACGGGCCCCGCGGTCCTCCTGTCTCACTGCGCATCTTGCTGGCTCACGCTGTCAGCTCTGCCCGGTGGGGCCTCCTTCCTTTCTCCAGCCGGCCCTTCCTTTAGCCTGCAGCGCTTTTGTCTTGCCCTTCCAGTGAGCGCTGGCCGCCTGCTCAGCTCGGCTCCCCGCATCAGACGGTGTCGGTCTCTCATGGCAGTCAGCACACATCTCCGCAGGCTCAACGTGCTCGGCAAGAGGTCTTTACTTTTGTGACAAATGGCTTTCTGCCCTGGCTTCGCTGATCTGTTTCCACGGACGAACAGTTTCTGACAATGACTAAATGTCTTTGTAATTAAACATTAAATTGCATTCTTCCTTCTGGCTGAGCCTCAGACTCACACTGAGTGACTCACATGTTAGACAAAGTGTAAACTCTCCCCTGGGACTCAGGGCTCAGGACGACAGCGAGGCTGCCATGAAACTAATGTGAGCAGCAGCAGAGCAGTCGGGATGACGTCACGGGGTCTCAGGCCTGGAGCGGGCACTCTGGAGTCTGACTCGCTTGGATTCCAAGGTCAGACTTGTCAAAGGTAAATCGGGGTCTTCTCAGTGCTTTCTAGTGACAAGGCCTGAAGGAGGGTTGGGGGCTCAGTCAGCGCCCAGAGCACAGCTGCGTCCACCACCCCCTCCACGGTTGCGCCGGTAGATCTGAAGTCGCTCAGAGGGCCTGGGGAATCTCTAGTCATAGCCCAGCGTGTCGCGCAGAGTGTGGCGTGACCAGAGCCGGTCTAGGCAGAGCCTCGCCCAGCTGTCCCGAGGCTGCTGTGTCCTCGGCCGCCTCTGGGTCCGGTGTGAGCCGCTCTCTCTGCACACACTGTAGAGGGGACCCAGGAGGGGCTGTGGCCAGTGGGAAGAAGTGGGCCTGTGGGAGGAGTTGGAAAGGGAGTGTGTGTGTGTGTGTGTGTGTGTGTGTGTGTGAGGTGGGCGTGCAGAGAAGTGAGGAGGAGGAAGTAGGCAGTGGACTGGGGGAGCCAGTCTGCAGAGGACGTTCCCAGAAGGAGCCTGCGCCGATTGCTCGGGGAAATCATAAGCTGGAGGCTGTGCACTGAGGAACAGGCGGCGGCCCTGCCTTCTCCTCCTTCCTCTCCACATTTCATGTCCATATTTAAAGCTCTCATTCTAATGACCCATAAAACAACAGTCCCTGCCAGTAATGACTTCCTGCAGGCCCTCTGGAAAGCACTAGGAAAAACATTCCTTTTAATAGGCTGTTCGGGGAAGACAAAATCAATAATTTTTAAGCAGACATTTTGTAGATGCAAATTTATACTGTCCTGCACCCCCCCATCTCCTTTGAAACACAGGCTCCTGGCAGTGTTGCCTTTGGCAAAGACAGATACTGAGTGGCACTTCTCAGTGTGGGCACAATGTAAGAACGCTCATGATGATAGATTCTCGCGGAGGAGGCTTTTTATACTGTCTCATCTGTATCAGGCTGCCTTTGGCTATTGCAAATAAATTCCATCCTATGATTTACACATGGAATCTGTAATAGAATTATACTTTTTAAGATATTACAAATCAAGAACCCCAAATAGCTTTAGGTCTAATAAAAGCTCGACTAATGGGTCTTCGATAAAGACACATACTATTTACAGTCTCTGGACACTGAGATACAGTCACGAGACAAGTTTTCTAAGAATTCTGCTCTTCCATCAAGCTATGAGTTGCTCTGAGTAATTAAATTCATTCGGGCCCGGCCATTGTTCCACATCTGGAAGACAAACTTCCTCTCTTTTCTTCCCCACCTTTAAACAGACTGCTCTAATGGGGCCTCCCTGTTCCTTCTCCTGAGGTATAGGCCAAACAGCAGAGAACGTGAACCAGAGACTCGTGTAAAATAAGTCTCTCTCTTTCTCTGTCTCTTTGTCTCTCCCTCTTTAAACTGGAGAATGGACAGGGCTTTACCTTACCAGCTGTATTTATTTATTTTTACTTTGATTCAGAATCTCACTAAGGTACTAAAATGTCCAGGCTGAGCATGAACTTGCAATCCTCCTCCCTCAGCCTCCCAGAGTGCTGGGACTGCAAGCCTGTATCAACCCTCTTGGCTGCAAACCTCCTATTTTAAGTTGCCTGTTTCCTTTGCCAGTCCCCATGCTGCCTCACAGCAGGGATAGGCTTCTTGGAGGGGATCTTGTGCAGGCATGAGCAGTGATGTTTTACAGAGAGTGGGGGGTGAGCTTTGTGCTGGCAGCTGGGGCAGTAGCAAGAGCTCCTCACCCAGGGTAGGGTGGGCCTGACTTTGAACTCCAAGTTTGCCATCAACCTGCAGTGGCCCTGGGCCAGTGCCTTATGCTCCATCGGTCCTGATATGAGGTACATGCGGCACTGGGCAAAGTACTTCTGATTTAGCACCTGAGAACAACATGTGTGTGTTCCAAGGGGTAGAAAAACAGGAGCAGAGGAGCTGCACCACACTCTTGGACTTCCAGCCTTTAGAGAGAAACTTGGATCATGTATGAGTTACCCATTGTCTGGCATTGTGCCAGGCACTGTAGCAGATAATGGACTAAGCAAAAATGGCAACAGCGTAGTGGGAAAAACAAATATGTTGGGTCATGTAGATGCATGATCAAAAGCCATCCATAGCATGAGACACATTTTCTAGATAGAAAACATGGATGGGAATGCTGCTGTGACTTGATTTTAGAAGGGCAGACATCTCCAACATATCTGTTTAAGGGAGATTGGCAAAATGAGAATTTCAGGAAAAACATTTTAGTGGCATGTGAAAATAGACAATGCTTTCTAAATTACAATCATCATGGAAGATAAAATATATAAAAAAAGAAACTATGCAATATGATAAAGTATGTAAAGAAATGAACTATGCAAACTGTGCGTTAACCTGTTGTGGCAGGGTTTGGGGCTAAGATGGTATAAAATTCATCTCCTAAATTCTTTTTAGAGAAAGGCAGCCAATAAGCCAGGGTCTTAATTTAGCTGTGGCTTCAGGACCATTTTTCTTCAGGAAATGGGAGTAAGTAAACATCAGCCACAAAATAAGTTAGACTAATTAGGTGAAGTCTCCAAATGCTTCTGAATTGTAGTAGTCAGACAGGAATAGACTTATGCAAGACAACACTCTAAAACCATCATCTGCTCTACCCACCGTGGATACCAGGCCAGTACTGCAATTGTCAGGAGGAGTTCTGTGCTCTAAGATGTGACATATTAAAGGGTTTGCTTTGAAATTCAGACTTTACAAAGAATCCATAAGATAAATCAACCACTAGGCAAGTGATAGAAGAGGAGATGTTTGGAGTTTAAACACTGATACCTAAAGGAACACTAGAATAATCAGATAAATAGACAGTTCACAGGAGACTAGAAATTCTTAGAAGAATACATGTATATTGGCTGACAGATGCAGAAATGAGAGACTTACACCATCAGGAGCTCACTGCTAACTGAGATGATGATGTACCAGCCTGCACATGTACACAAGCAGAGAAGCTGCACAGCACAAAGGACAGAGGAAGCTGCAGAGGAATGAAGGTTGTTTCTAGTGGGAATGGAAATGGCTGAGTCATTGTGAAAGTGTGAGTTGTCCTATTGGGACGAAGTACACATGTGGGGTGTGATCTAAAAAGACAGGGAAACAATTTATTACAGGAAAACGCACATTCACATTAATATCCTCAGAATACTTCTTGTTTCAGACTCACTTACTCCACTGTTCCTGGCACTTTGGAAACAGTTCCAGACGTCCTTTCTCATCAGTATCTCTAGTTGTGCTATTATGACTGCCTTGATGTTTTAAATCGATTCAAAATATTTATCTTTGGAGCCAGAGGCACTCGTTGCCAGATCCAGTGGATGAAGGGAATGTGAACATGTCATAATGCTTCTATGGGCTTCCCTTTCTATTGGATGGTGCTTGGCAACAGCGTTCACTGGATATTTGATCATATCTCATAAAGACTCTCATGAGTGTGATGTACTTTTGTAATCCTGGTACTCAAGAGGCTGAGGCAAGAGGATTTCTGGGAGTTGAAGTCCAACCTGGACTACACAGTAGACTTAAGTCCTGCCTGAATTATATAATGATGATATAGTGAGAGGAGAGTGAGAGAGAGAGAGAGAGGAGAGAGAGAGAGAGAGTCTCATGAAAGAAGACTTCTAACACTGCTTTAGAAAATGGCAAAGATGATGAGATAAGTGTGTTTTAAATGAGCAAAAGGATTTTGAGATGGATTAATAGCAATGTGTCTTTATTGTAATAACATTTTTAAAAGTGTAAATATTTACCTTGTAAATTGATCACACTTGATATGTACCAAGATCATAAATCTCATTCCTAGATATTTACTGCAGAGAAACTGAGAAGTTCATATGAAAATGTGTAAGTAGGGCGCCTACTATCCACCCCAGGGGATTAGATAACTGAAGAGGCTGCATCTTTAGCATTCTGTGTAGCATGAAAGGCAGTAAAATAATTACAGACACAGCTAAATAGAAAAAGCATAAAAAATGTGGGACTTTTAGAAAAAACAAAACAAGACAGAAAAAGAAGTAATAAAAATAGAGTCAGGTAGAAGGATTATACTGATATAAACTGAACAAACTATAAGCCTTCAACTATATTTTTACAGCAACACACATGTGAAGTTAATTTGCATGAGTGTCCATAGGAAGGAGGGCAGGTGGGGAGAAGGGAAGGGGGAAGGAAAAGCAAACATAACAGCAGGAGGAAATGGGCTTGTAGGGACTGGAGGCCAAGGCAAGTGTCCTTCATTCCTCAGGAAAAGTTGGCAGAAGTTGTTCACTGAGAAGGAAAAAGGATACACTAAGAAAAAAGTGATCATAGCCCACACTCAGCTGGGACTTTGGTATAAATATACATACAACGAACAACACGGATGGATATGCACAAGCAGACAATGGATTCTTGGATAATTTCTAACACACTAAATCATGTCTGACCTAGAACCTTATTGGACCATAACAGTGGAAAAACCTGTTTCCAGTTTTTTGTGGGTTTCTTCTGCATTCCTGTGATTCCTGCGTCCTCTCTGGGCTGAGTCTGGGGTAGATGGGGGATTACTGAATGCTTTCTATGAAGCTGTTCAGAGCTCCAATCTTTTCCTCTCACACCACTAATTTGTTTATGTTGATTATACAGGAAGAGTGGGTTTATTTTGGGAGACTGGTATGCACATAACATACTTCACTGTTTCCCACATCACCGCCTGCCACACTCTCCCTAGTTTCACATTTTTGGAAGTTTCCATGTATATCATGTACTGGATCATATTCTCCCCCACTATCACTCTTGCATCCTCTTTCTTATTCCTCTCCTCTTGTAACAAGAGTTCAATCTTCACAGTGTCTGTGTCTGCTCAATTTCCAAAGAGGATGACTCCTTCCACTGCACAGTGGATCCTTAACTTACTAATTTTGTTCCTGAGAGCTGATTGTAACTCAAATTGGTCAACTAAAGGCTCAGGCTCTTCTACACAGCCTTTAATGTCTCTCTTCTGTACACAAGCAGATCTCAGTGAGAAACTTTGGCTCAGAATTTCTCAGCTAACCCCCACACAGGCAACGATGTTGTAATGCTCCTTCCAGAATTCTTTAAGGGTTAAATCTGTGTATGAGACCATCTGGAAGCACAAACAGCTGGCATTCAAGACATCTGATGTAAGTTAAAACTAAAGTTTCCTTTGTAACCCAAGTTATTTGCATGGCAGGCCAGCCGTGACTCAAGAGTCCACTGTACTCTGCAGCTTGTCTCCCTCTGGTTAGGTACCATGAGGTGGCAAGAATTTCTGTTCTGCTTGGTCCACGGGGCTTCCTAATCACCAGGGAGCCCGTGAAGCTGTGGGAAGGTTGAGTTCTCCACTTCTTCAAGTCAAGTTGGTTTCTTGATAAGATCCGAGTGAATATTTTCTAGTTTATAAAGATTTTTTTTTTGTAGTTTATTTCTGGTGACTATTCTAAAACACTCCGTCTGGTGACAGCATTTTGAGGTGCTGCTGTTCAACAAGTTTTCCTCCTTATCACTTAAGGTCTCTGCACTGTTCTACCCCTTGCAGAATGTCTGATGTTCCCATCTTCCTGGTCTCCAGCCTCCTGTAGGGGACAGGCTGAGGGAGAAGGCGCTGGGCATCGCTGCACTGGAAGTTACGATGACTCTTCAACCACTGAGCACCATTCTCGGGGAAGGCAGATAGCTAACTGGGGAGGGAGTTAACTGTGAGATCATGCGAATGACTTCATCTCCCAGAGCACTGCTTAGTTATTAATGAAACTGGAAAAATCTATATGGTATGAGCAAGGTTAGAGGTGCTACACACACCACAGCATTCCGCAGTAGGCTCTGGGTAGATAATAGCTGGCATTGTTACAGACAAACCCATATTTTCTCTAATGTGACTAAGTCACAGCCCTCTGCAGAATGAGGCATTTCTTGACAAAATACAGAAAACATAGTACCTGAGTCATTTTTCTTGCTCACACCACAGATGGCGTTTCTTTCTGTGATTGTCATTCTCAGCTCCTAGGAAAGGCCACCATGCCTGTGGGAGGTGGTAGTTCGTTCTTGTCTCAAGAAACAGTGTCAGTTTTCTTTCTGAAATTGAGTCAGCTTTTACTGAGTTTCTGGGTGGAAGGTCTTAGTAGTGCAGAGGAGTTCCCTGACATTACTCTTCATTGCTTCTTCAGTACTAGCACTGGGCTTAGCTCTGGACAGGAGGGGTGTGCTGACACTTGCACCTGAACTGATTCGCAACATCCGTCCACACAGTTCACGTCTCAGGACCTGCAGTGGACATTGATGAAAAGTCCATAACAGAACAGGGCAACCGAAGAAAACCAGCAGCTCTTCTCTGAGAGGAGAAATAATAGGAGTTCAAGGTCACCCCCAGAGTCCTTCCTTTGATAATCTCAGCTAGTGTTCCTTGGGAGGTTAAAGATGTGACTAGAAATGTAAGAAAGAAGAATTTTCCCTTCTCTCTCCTACTCTTGTGCTTTAAAAAAATATTTTATTTTTGTTTTTGAATGGGAATTGTAGGTCTAAACAAAACCTGTCTGTGAGAAAGACAGATTTCCCAAATCCTGCTCATGTATACACACAGCCTTCTCCACGATCAACACTTACCCCTAGCGTAGAACATTTGAACTCACACTGATACACCTTTATCATCCCAAAGCCGTCGTTTATCCATGGTTTGTATTACATTTTATGGGTTTGGGCAAACATATATCATATGCCATCACTGTAGTATCCTGAGCATCTTCACTGCCCTAAAAATTCCAGTTCTCCATCAGTGTTTGCCTAGAGCTGGGCAGAGTGAAAGGGAGAAACAGAGATGGAGAACTGCTTTGTGGAAGCATCGAGGAGCGTGACTACTGCCTCCTAAAGTAAAGATAAGTTCAATTTTTCTAAGGAAACCTCCAAACTGTCTTCCAAACTGGCTGTATCATTTTGCCTCCTGACCAGCAATGCGGGAGACTTCCAGTTACTCCACATCTTCACCATTCGAGGTCAGAACTCTGTATTTTGGCCAGTCTACCTGGGGTGTGGTGGTAGCTTATTGTCTAGTTTCATGCCCTTGATGACACACATGGGAAATGTCTTCCACACGTGCTGTGGCCTGAGAGTTCGGATCTTCCTAAAATTCAGACGTTGACGCTGAATTATCGATGTGATGGGAGGAGGTGAGACTTTGGATGAAATCATGAGCACTGAATGCACACAAATGGGGTAGTGATCTGACAGAACAGCCTGGGAGAGCTCATTTCCCCTTTTCTATCATAGGAGGCTGCAGCAAGAGAACACCCTCCATAAACCAGGAGGTGGTCACCAGACCTCAATCTTCATATACATTGATCTTAGATTTATCAGCCTCCAGAATGGTTTGAAATGGACTTCTGTTGCTCATGAGTCACTTAATATGAGGTTTTTTTTTTTTTTTTTACAGCAGCACCAACACCAACAAACCACCATAGCACACTTATGTGTCATTTGCATATCTTTGTTGGTGATGTGGCCTTGTGTGCATGTTTAACATCTCACTCTCCCCTTGCCCTTAGAAATTTGAAATCTTGGTTACGTGCAAAGTATACAGAACAGCAAGTGGTAGCTCATGCTTCACCTTCTTGGCCCCCTTAGACTGGCCTCCTTGGTTCTCTGTTGCTGACCCTTCTCTCTTCATATGGGTCATCACCAGCCAATTGCAGCATGTGCTTTATCCCTTGTACAGATCTGTGCTAATAAAATGTGACACCTGTGAAATAGGATCCAAGGACTTCAGTTGCAGGTGTGTTATCTCTTCTGAGACACAATGTCTGATGCTAATAGCCGACTCCTTGTTTGGACTGCTGTGAGCATCCTCCATAGCATATGATGGGGAGGAACTGTGCAGAATGAGCGAGGAGGGCCCTGGTAAGAAGTATGATGGGCACTGAATTGTCCCTAGGAAACATTCATTACAGAAAATCCAGAGAGAAGAAAATTCACAGGAAATTTGCACTTCAGTTCTATAGGGAATGGTGAGGTGATGGTTTCAAGCAAGAATCCTTAGGCTTCATGTTACATGATGCACCCATCTCCCAGATGCCTGCAGACACCTTGGGGGTTTCTCCAGCTTCTAAAACTTGCTGACTGTGGAAAAATCCAGTAATGTATGCAAGCGGACTGCCTTGCTGTTTTAATGTGCCAATTGTAGTCGTTGAGTGCTGTTGGGAGAAGATGAACGTGCAATTTATGGAGAAGCTGACATCTAACTACCAGCTTAATTAGCATGGAGGGACTGCAGCAGTAAAATGATCGATTTCTTCCTCTGTTTGCTAATGTGTCTGGCTGCTTCCTCTTCTCCAAGCTCGGGGGTGGCTTCAAGGGGATTCAGGGCAGACAGAATGTGTGTGAGGTGCTTGTCATGGTTACATGAGGTTAGACCATGTGCCCTCAGCATCCAGAGGACCCAAACAGTCCTTCTCTCCCAGACATCTGCCTCAGTTTCCACCCTTCTGTGATGCGAGGGCTTGACACCTCTCATTTGTGTATGGCCCGGCTTGTCTGTCTGTTGGGTTTCTGATTTCACCTCCCTCATTTGTGGCTTCCTGCTCTCTCTGCTCTGTGAGCACCGCCATGGTGCCGTGAGGTAACCCTCAGCTCCAGATTCCAGCCTGGTGAGATTTTCAAAGGATACAGGGCTTCTCCTACACAGGGTGCTGCCGTCATGTGACTGCCACTGAAAATGTGCTCGAGACCTCGGTGAAGTGATTGTGTCCCAATAAGACCGACTCTGAGCCCCGACCAAGTCAGACATGGTCTGTGACAACCTTGGGCTTCCTTGCTGTGTTTCTCCAACAAGTACCTGGGCCTATTTCATTCTTTCTTTACCTGTTGTATGTTCCACTTGCTCCATATCTGTTAGGTGATTGAAAGTCCATGCTTTACCCTTTGTTGAATACCAATCTTAGGATTTTGTTCTTTGATGGAATCTATTTGACTCCCACAGTGCTGATGATTTTATCTTTTTCTGGCTGTAAAATCTTTGGTCTTTGTCATTAGTTGATTGATAATGTTACTTCAGGCTTATACAGATCAAGTCTCTCTGTGACTGGTACTATCTGAGGCACCAAGAGTGCTGAGGAAGATAAAGTGGATGATACCGAGAGATAGCCAGTAGGACAGAGATGGGCTAACGTCACATCACCATGATAATTACCATTAACAACAAAACTGAGACACATGTATAGAATTCCAACACTCTGGGAGGCTCAAGCTGGAGGGTCATAAGTGTGTTCCTAGCTTGAGTAACTTAGTAAGACTTCTCTCTCAGCATGAAAACTAAGAAATGGTCTGGAGATGTAGTTCAGAGCAAGAGCCATGGGTTCATTCACAGTACGAAATAAAATAATAATAAGATAAAAGAAGCTGGGCAAGGTGGCTCACACCTGTCATCCCAACACTCAGGAAGCAGAAGTAGGAGGATTGCCAAGAGTTTGAGGCTAGCCTGGCTTACATAGTGAGTTCAGGGCCAACTTGAACTACAAAGCAAGACCTTGTCTCAAAAACAACAACAACAACAACAACAACAACAACAACAACAAAGAAAAGAAAAGAAAAGATAAAAGGAAAGAAAAAAACCCCAACCAAGCTACAACAACAACAAAAGTAAAACCCAAGAAAATATACAAAAACAAGCAAAACAAATCAAACCTGAGGATGTGGCTGAGGACAGGACTGACAACCTCAGGGTGGGATTTCTCAGAATAGGTGACATCTGAGCTGAGATGTGGATGAGAAAAGGAACTGGGGGATCAGGGGATCAGGGGACCATGGGAAGACTGGGACAGAGGAAGTGCAAGAAGCATGCCAAGGAGGGGAGGTAACTCCAGTGTGGCTGGGTTTCTGGAATGGAGTGAGGTCAGAGGGCTGCACAGGGACCAGGGGTCACAGGGACTCATTGGCCACTGTAAAGACTCTAGAGGTCTGAAAAGCCCAGACCCAGTGGATCCTCATGAGTATTGCAAGACCCATCTATTTGTTGTGTGAAGGCAGAAACGGAGGGACCTGTTCAGATGCCTCTGTGGGCTGTGGTCCAGGAAAAAGGTGCTAGTAGTTTGGCTGGCAAGAAGGAGAAGCTTTCTTTTGTGTCCTGAGAGTCAGAAGTGGTGATCATAGGTTTGATGTACCGAACATGAGAGGGGAGAGTCAGAGACCAGAGACGGCTCCCAGAAAGAGTTGGACTAGTGGGGAGAAGAATCGAGTGTTCTATTTGGCCACTGTAGTAGATGTTTGTCATTCACTTTAGCCACTGCACGGCTTGTGGAGTCCAGGATTCCTTAGAGCAGGGCACAGAACCTGCTTGAGCAGTAACCTCTGAGGTTGGGTGGGCCTGTGTATCGTGTGGTTGACCTCAGTCAGGTGCCCCGTGACCCTTCAGATTCTTCTCCATTTTGGCCGTGGAGATGTCCATCCCATCTAATCTTTGGGAGCAGCAAGGAAGAGTTTCCAGGTATGGTCATGTGCCCAGAAAGAACATGGACACTAGTTTCTATACCCGGTGATGATGGTCATGGGTCCACAGTATGATCTGGGGATTGTTCAAGTCACAGGTCCTCCAGTCTATTCTCTTGTGCTTCCAGAAATCTTGCAGTCACTGACACCTTTTCAATATTGCATGTGCCTGCATTAAAAAGAGCACATTTTGCTTATTTTCAACTCTGTCCTTGAGTAGTTAGTTCTGCCTTGGAGAATTTGAGAAACATTCTAGAAATGTAATGAGGATCTCAAGTAGGTAATGAAAATACGAGGCTGTTGTGGAGAAGTCGCAGCTGGGGTCATGTATCTGAGAGATCCTGGCATACAGATGCCATTACAGTCAGAGTGAGAGTTCTGAGGGAGAGAAGAGGGCCTGTTCCTGGGGCTCTGGCACAGTGAGCTCAAAGAGAAAACCCACAGCCAACAGGAAGCATAGGAGCCACCCAGAGAACAGTGGTGGTGAAACTATGGCACATGAATTATCTGTTTTTCTTATAAGACAAAAAATGTTAATGTAAGAGTTTTCTTCCTAAACTAAAACCTCAGTATTCAGGTTTAGTTGTAGTGGGTTGCTGTCTTTAAAATGTTTGTCATCACTGCTGTAGGTGAAGGACTATCCATGGGGTGGATTATCATGAAGGCCAAGGGTTCTATTTCAGGAGGGAGTTGTGTCAAACTCCACCAGAGAACACAGCCTCATAGTGCTGATTAGTTCTGAGGCACAGTAGTGTCAGTTTCTTGTGTAGCAAAGGAGAATATGGGTTTCGAATCAAAACTGAGCATGAGTTATGGGTCTGTAATTACCAATGAGGTGATAGTAACCAAAGAAATAGAAAGAAAATCTATGAAAAATTTAGAGGAAGAGAAAAATGTATTCATTGCAGATGATTTAACTTTGCTCCAATGGTTCAATGGAATTCTATTCAAACATCAAAGGAAATTAGCAAAGTTTAAAAGCAAACATGCCACTTTCCATGTAATTATATCTTTCCCTAAGACTCATGCCTTAACATGTACTAGGAGTACACAAAGTATTCATAGAGGGAGGTCTGTGTGTGGCGGAAAGATCCATATGGTCCTGGCTGTGCAGGAAATGATCACAAAGACCACATCTTCTCTACCAGATGACACTCACTTTCATTTGCTCGAACAGCAAATGTCACCAAGCTTGTGCCATGTAAAACCCACCACCCTTTTGAGAGTAGAAGCTGTAATTAAGACAGATTTTTCCCCTGGTTTTTTTTTTGGTGTTTACATACAGCATGGAGAGATAATAAAAATCAATTTCAGTAGATTCTTGTTTTCATAGGTAGAGATGTTCTGGAAAGTTGCGTGGAACACTGACTTATGAACCTGGACCCTTTGTTCCTGGGGAAAATTACAGAGTTCTTTTCCTAAGAGCCACTGGTCACAATGTTTTGTTACCTGACCAATCCACAGTCTTTTTCCCCCCATGGGTTCTGTTTAAAGGGACCTTGTTTGATATATGCTGTTGATCCATCTACACTGAATTGTAACCAACATACTGCCGCACAAGTGTGTCTAACATGCCTCTTCTCCACGAGGAGCATCAGAGCCCTGTTACACCAGGAACACCAACTGGTGCTTTAGCATTGTGTGTGTGTGTGTGTGTGTGTGTGTGTGTGTGTGTGTGTGTGTGTGTATGTACCTTCTAAATAGCAAAAACACCAACAAGAAACACAGCACATGGAAAGTGTGACAGCAAACAGACCAAGTAAAGACCCTGTTTACAGAGCCGAAACAGGAACACGGGCTGTGATCCTGTTTGACCTCAGCTGGGAGCATGCACTTGGGTGACACAAATTTCTTTGTCCATCTGTGCACATCATGAATGACCACAAAGAGAACCTGGATTATCCACAAGGGGTTACAAAAGCATTTCAGTGAGGAGGCAAATTGGTAAGTATGGAGTCTCCAAATAGAAAGCATCACTGTTGTACCTGGTTAGCTGTTCAGTCTTCATCACAGCTCTGCCAGGGACTGTGGTGTGGTGTGGCTTTCAGGAGTCTGAAATCACAGAAGCTTCTCTGAGGAAGTGGCATTAGAGTTGAGATCAGGAGTATGAGCTTGTGTCAGCTGGACTGAGTGGGGAAGAGCGGGGTCCATGTCAGAAGGAGCAAAGAGATGGTGCCAGGGTCGGGGGGGGGGGAAGGGCACTTTCATCTTCTAGGAGTCCCTTGCAGCTTGAGTGCCTGGGCTGGGGGAGGGAGGCTGGGGGAAGATTACACGTGACCCGGTGATCCATTAAAGTATTTTTATCTTTGTTCTAAGACCAATGGGAAGAAAAGCCAAGGAGCGCTAAGTTTTGTCTTTTAAAGAGTTCACTCCATGTGGCTGAGTGTGAAGAAGCTTCTAGAGGCTGGGAGAGATGGGAGAGGCCCACTGAATGTTAAGTTCAGTGTTTGGGAGAGGGCAGTGAGGGGAAGGTGGTATCAGGTGGGTGCCATTTCCAGAACTCCGCCACACCAACGAAAGGGAAGTTTCGGAAGGGGAGCCCAGGTTTTGTTCAAGTATATGAGAGACTATAGCTGATGAGGACATGTCCCCCAAGACCTTACTTCAGGGGAGGACTTGTGTTCAGTTGTGGGGTTGGCAAAATTGGAGTCTGCCTTCCTAGAAGACGCCCCTTTCAGGTTTGTCCTCAGCAGGTGGGTGAGTGGGCAACACTTGTGCCACAGTCCCCTGCTGGAGATTTCCCACTTGGCTCCTGGGTGCTGGTTGGGGTCTATAGAAAATATGCACAAGTCGGGTTTGAAGAGTAGAGACGTACGAGGAGGAGGGACAGTTGAAGGAGTTTAACTTCACCCAGGTCCCCTTGGCAACCTAAGCAGGAGACTGTGGAGCGAGTGTTGCCCACTCACCGGCTTGCTGAGGACAAACCTGAAAGGGGCATTTTTCTCCCCAGTGCTCTTAGAACAAAGATCCAAACACTTTAAAGGATCACCGGGTCCTGCGTAATCTTCCCCATCCTCCTTCCTCCCAGCCCAGGCACTCAAGGTGCAAGGGACTCCTAGAAGATGCCAGTGCTCCTCCCCCCACCCCGGCCCTGGCACCCTCTATTTGCTCCTTCTGACATGGACCCTGCTCGGTCCAACTGACACATGTTTATCCTCCTGATCTCAAAGGGTCATCTTTGTTTTCCTTGGTTTCATTTATTTAGAATGTTCCCCCTAGTTTGAGTTTGTAAACTTTTGTGAAGCATCCTTTTTTCCTGGCATCCTGATTGGAATAATAAAGGAAGTAGTTGACTTAAATTTGTAAATGTGAAGCCCCTGTTTGATGAACCTCTGCTATCTGACATTTGCATGAATTACAGCAATGGTAATGTGGTAGCTGGCACAGCTTCAAGTGCCATAATCACGCTTCGATTACAACTGCCTGCAAGTTATTTAAAGTTCCTAAGCCTTGAGGCATTAGGAAATGAGGCTGTGGAGAAGAATATCAGGTGTGCAAATGTGCATCTTTGTAGGGAGGGACATTTCATGCCTCTGGAACTTCAAGAATAGCTGAAGTTAATATCAGTATCAGAATTGAATTCAGAGAAAACCCCTGAGCTGCACCCTTGGCCCCTAGCTGAGGTTACTGTAAAGGCAACAAAGAAAGATAAATTGAATGACGTGAAATGAATTATATATATCAAGAAGTTTCTTAAGTATTAAACTGAAGTCGTTGATTTCAAAACGCAATGAAGCAGCCAATAGAATAATTAATTCATTCAACATATATTTATAGAACATCATTTATTCACCACATGTTTAAGGAGCCATGTCTGCACTTGACATAGAGCAGAAAAAGGAAAAAAGGCTCCACCTTCTTTGGTCAGGGCAGGGATTCCTAGTTGACAAGAAAGACCTGTAGACAGCTAGCTGTAACATTAATGCAATGTAGGATGCAGGAGCCAATAAGGATTTCTGTGCCACTATGTGGTCTAGGAAAAGTATATGTTTAATAGAAAATATGACTGATTTCCTCTGGGATGTGACTGGGAAAACTTTTACTTTTTACTCAGTTTCATAGAATTTTTCACTTAAACGATGATATCTCCATTATATAAAAAATAAAAACAACAAATGTTAAGTGAGTCTACTTACACAAAGTCCCTGGACTAGTTAATTTCACAAGATAGGGAGTAGAGTAGCAGCTGCCAGGGGCAGGGAGGACTGGGGAAGAAAGAGTAGTAACCAGTGTGAGTTTCAAGTTTGTAAGGTGAAGACAGTTTCAGGTTTGTAAGGTGAAGAGACTTATGGGTGGAGCCTGGTGGAGCTGCCATCATTCAGTGTGTATGCAGCCTTTCTGGACTTTGGAAGGTGTGCCAGATGTTGACCCTACACATGAAAAATGATTAACATGATACCTTATATGTTATGTATATTTGACTAGAAGGACTCTCAGTGCCTTTCTTTTTCTCTGACCTTCTCCCTTTGGATGTGGGCACAATCCTAAATTTTGAATGCACCAATCCTCATTGTAAAAAGACTTCCATTTTGTTGATGCCTTTCTTCCAGAGACCACTGGAAACCCTCGATCAGATGCCCACACAGAGAACCACAGCACAGCTCCACGTGGTCATGGTAGAGAGGACTCGGGGAAGGGCCTGGTGCAGAGTAGCACGAGTCTGGTGGGTGCTGTTGGAAGTGGAGATGTCAGTACATGTCTTAGCCTATCTCATCTGGAAGGAGAGATGCCTAGAGCCGTGTTACAGATAACTGTTTGGGAGTTAACAGTCACATTAGCTGGGACATCAGGGTGTTTGGTCACCCCAGAGCTGCAGCCCTCTGCTCAGTGCTGGTGTTCGAGTGACCCCAGTGCCAGGGCTGGCATCTTTGTAGTTCTCGACTCCTTCCTTTTGCGACCCCCAAGTAGTTTCTGGAGCTTCAGCTATAGTGTCTGATTCCAGGTCCTGAAGGAGAAAGTGCAGAAAGATAAAAAGGGATTTCTGGGAATAGCTGTCTGGAAATTTTGTTTACATTGACCTGGCTTCAAAAGCCTGGAGTTTTCAGCTGAGTGTATTGTCACCTATAAAATCAGAGTCTTCTTGCTGTGCAAAAATGGAAACATAAACGTGGGGATACAAATAGTAGTTATTGCTCTAAGAATTTAGTCATACTTGTTATTTTAAATGTATTTTATAAATGAACAATTCCAGTTGCTATTTGTCTCCATAGCAACATTTGCATTTAAAGAATTAAAACGAAGTTTACATGCAGGATAATTGACTCTGTTCAATATACGTTTCTGCAAACTGCCAGATGCGCACAGTTGCAATTTGGTGTGAAGAACACATCAGACAGAGTAAGAAAAGAGAGCAAGCGAGCACTGTGGGCGTGGTCAGAGCAGTAGGAGGGAAGGACTGTGCTGTTATGGGACATTCAGGAGATTGCAGAGCCTGGATTTTAGTTTAAGTGCAGTAGGAGTCACTGGAGTGCGGTAAGCAGGGGAATGATGAGATACTAGAATCTGTATTGTGAAGTTTGTTCCAAGTTTTCTCTGGAGAATGAGTTCCAGGTCTAGCACAGGACAAGGGAGCCTGGTCCTGAGCCTATCGTACTGCCCAGCATGTGCCCATGGTCACTGGGCTGTGTAGTGATGGTGGGGACAGTATCCAGATGTCCTCCACGCATCTGCTGGAGTCCACAGCGTTTGCTCTGGAATTTCACCCTCTACTGTTTCTATTGCTTGGATGTGATTCCCTCTGGAATCAGATGCTCAGAATAATCACTGTAATTTGTGAATTTCTTTGCATACATACACTCTGCTAATTTGGCAAAGCTGTTATTTTTCTCATTTCCCATCCGTGGGCACAAGAGTGATTCACAAACTGCATGATTAGTTACTTTTCTGGATTAAAGAATGAAGGAAATATCTAATAAGAGAATTCAAAAGTTTTCATATTCTCTAGCTTTTACACTAGCCCCACCAACAGTTTACAAGTATGACTAGGTAGAGGTCACAGCTCAGTAGTTTTGAGGTCTTGGCCTCTTGAATCACTTCTATAAATTTCCTAGTATTCACTGATGCTCTTCTTTAATGTTCAAAAATATGCTATACTCCTTAGAGGAGGGACATAGTACATCTTCCATACTGTGTTATACCTTCCTTTATTAATTTACTTTCCCTTTAAATCATTCCTGATCACACATGGAAACAATCACTTCAAATATCAATTTCATTAATTGGAGCAAAGTGAGAAGAACCTGAATCTACTTTTTAGACTAGAGAGAAGAATGAACAAAGGGAAGAATCAGTGCACTGAATATACCCCGTAGTCCTTTATTCCTGTGCCCCCATCGTCACCTGGTCTGACGGCCTTTGATCAAATTACAATAAAAATCAAGCCATCAGGCAGTGACTGACTATGCAGAGAAACAAAAGAACAACAACAGGAAAATAAAAATGGAAAGTCATAACCACATAAAAAAGGAATGCAGGGCCGGGGAGTTAGCTCAGTGGTTCTGGCCCCTGTCTTGCAAGTGCAAGGACCCAGGTTTGACCCCCTGTAACCACATAACAATACTGGTTGTGGAGACTCATGCCCAGCAGCAACCCGTACCACACACCACAGTGCCGGGCGTGATGGCTCATGCCTGTAATCCCAGCACTCGGGAGGCAGAGGTAGGAGGATTGCTGTGATGTGAGTTTGAGGCTGAGCTCAGAGCCAGCCTGAACCACAAAGAGAGACCCTGTCTCAAAAAACAAAACAAAACAAAACAAAAAGAACAAAAAAAAAAGGAATGCAACTTGGAACCATAACCTACAAGATGGAAGCTATATGAGAGTTGTAGGTGTAGGTCTGGACTTGTCAGGGCCAAGATGAAAAGAGGATCACAGTCTATCTTTAAATGCTCAGGGTCCCTGTGGACCAAAGAGGGCCAAAGAGGGTGTTGGTCTACAAGACTGCCATGATCTTCAGGGCATAGGCTATGTCTTCTAGGCACCTCCAGGAACAAAAGCTTTTCTATAAGAAGAGACAGCTTAGGTGCCATACTAGGGCCAGACACCAGTGGAGGGGCCAGCCTTGTCCATGGGTGCAGTCACCCTACAGTTGCCTGGGTGACTCAGGATACAACCCTTGTGTGCAAATCCAAATTTTTCAAGCTGGAAACATCTTAGTTGAAATTCAAGCCCCAAGGTGGAATTTCTCAAGTGGTTACATCTCAAAGCATGTTTTCACAGGATGTTAATTTGTATTTTGAAAATCAAATGTTCTGTGATCACATATGAAATGTTGTGTTAAATGTATCTCAGTGGGAGTTGGCCTGGTGCCTGAGTCCTAGTAACAGGTTTTCAGGAATAGGATTAAGGCAGATGCCAAGGAGCTGTTACTCTTAAATTCTTATGCAGTACAGCTTTATCAAGCCTCATTCTCCTAAATGATCTGGTCATACCCCGGGGCCTCTGAACAGTTCTGCAGGGCTTCATTCTGATGTCTGTTGGGGACAGTTGCAAATTCATTTCACTATCATGGCCTTGAGAGTGAAGGCCTGTCACATTCAATTTCCACCTTTCTTCATGATTCCAAAATCTTTTGGCACTGAATATGGTCTCCTGTTGGTCCACATTTTACTGTTACCCTTATCAGACATGGCAGGACACTGCAGTGCCACTTGGATGCTTTCTCTGCTTCTCCCATGTCCTGCTGTATTCAAGGTCTGCCAGGAACAGCTATTTTTCCTCTGGGCTCTATACTCTGTTGGACATTGCCACTAATGCACCAGGGATTTTGAGATGTGAAGAGGCATGCTTGTCAATTAGGAAGTGGAGACAAAAGAGAATTACAATGATGATATATATTTTACCAAATTTTCAGTGCAACAGCCACATATTACCTGGGATGTGAGTGTACTGGACCTGGAAGAATTGGAATTCCTCTTTCTGCATGAGTGGGATCCAAATGCATGGCCTGTGGGCTCAGGACACTCATACACTAGTGGGCTGAGCAGTTGGACTCTGGGCCATTTGGCTGTTTTTGAGGAAAATCTTTAGCTGGACCATGTGCTTTAGGTTCCCCAGGAAGCCTCTGCATTCTGTGAAGAGATCTATAGTATCTTTGCTCAGCTATAAATAATGCAGAGTTTTATTTTCATTTTGTTTATCATTCCTTTTCTTATAGGAGATCCATGGAGCCAGACTGTCATTTGAAACGATGGCTATCTCCTAGTTAGACCAATTATTGCTAAAGTATGACAAAGGAGAAATGAAAACCAAAGAGAAGGAAACAGTAGAAAATCTATAGCAATATTTCCTGTTGACTTGTACTGATCTTACATTAAATACACCAACGTAAAGAGAATAGGGTAAGAAATGAAATAGTAGGATTGATGGTCCCATTTGACCTGGCCATTGCCCTGCTAGGTATATACACACAAGAATTAAAAGACTTGGGCCGGGGAGTTAGCTCAGTGGTTTCGGCGCCTGTCTTACAAGTGTAGGGACCCGGGTTTGATCCCTGGTAACCACATACCATACTGGGTGTGGAGATTCATGCCCAGCAGCAATCAGTACCACATACCACAGTGATGGGTGTGGTGGCTCACGCCTGTAATCCCAGCACTTGGGAGGCAGAGGCAGGAGGATTGCTGTGATGTGAGTTGGAGGCTGAGCTCAGGGCCAGCCTGAACCACAAAGCGAGACACTGTCTCAAAAAAAAAAACAAACCTAAAAAAAAGAATTAAAAGACATATCACAGTGACATATGTGCACCCATGTTTATAGCAGCCCAATTTGTGATTGCTACATCTTGGAAACAACCCAAATGTCCATCAACTGGAGACTGGATAAAAAAGCTGTGGTTCTTCTACAGAATGGAGTACTACTCTGCCATAAAAATGATAAGTTTGAATCATTTCTACTTAAATGGACATACCTTGAGGATATCCTCATAAGGGAAATAAATAGGGCACAGATAGGTACATATCACATCTTTGCTCTGGTATGAGAAAATAAAGATGTAAATGAGTCCTAGCATTGTATGTTATATATTGTGAAATAGAAAATGCTCAATGTAAAATAGGGTGAAAGGGGACAATGTTGAGATTGTAACAGAAAAGTAAGGAAACAAATTTTATGTATATGGGGGGTGGTAGGGTGGGTAGGGCTATAGTAAAAAATGAAAATTAAGTTGTGTCTTATACTGGTACAAATTCCCATTATGGAGTCCAATCATGATGCATGTAAGTAATGTACCAATAAAGATAAAAAAGTTTTGATTTAATATATTCACGATAGGATTGACCATAGGTAACTGCAACCTTGGGAAGTGGTACCTGTGGATAACTGGACTACTGCACTTTCTCTACAATATATGTGGTGCTTTGAAGCAAGTTACAATATCCTTTTGCAGATTTTGTGATGTATGTAGAGCTAATAAATATGACAATAATGTAAAGGACCTGATGAAACATATAGAAAGGCCTTATAATCTCTAAATTTATATATTTTATGTGAATTGGTACAATGTTAATTCTACATAGGCTGAAAAACTGTGAATTTTATTTCTGAGAGCAACACTCACATTAACATAATGCAAATAAAAAGTTTAAAAGCCAATAGACAATTTCAGATTATCTGTTGATTGCTAATAAGGATAGCAAATATTTAATGAGCAATCAGTTAATCATCAAAATCCTATAGCGGGCAGTGGTGGGACACACGTGTAACCACAGCACTCAGGAGGCCAAAGCAAGAGGCTCATGATTGAGACCAACTTGGGCAGCAGAGTGAGACCCTGTCTCAAAAAAATGTCCAGGACCAGAGGAGAATTAAGGCCAGACTGGCCTCCTCTGCGAGTATAAAGGAGAGAGGCTGCACTTAGGATGATTCAATAGCTGAGTGCAGGTTGTGTGCCAGAGAACGTGCTGATGGCTCTTGGAGGCTGGCTAAACCATGTGTTAACTTGGTTGTTCATGTCTGTGGTGCCTGTGTTTGGGCAGATGAAAGTCACAGGCTGGGGGCCTTGAGTTGGGGCTCAGCCAATGGCTCGGGCTTCTCTGCTTGCTGGAGGTATGAGCCCCTGGTTGCCCACATGTCAAGTCAACTCTGTGTTTCTTGGTTGTTCTTCCTCGTTTGCCTCTGGGTCAGAGAGAAAGAAGTAGAGGGTCCAGGTCCCAGAGCAAGGTTGGCTGGGTGGCTGGGATACAGGTGGTACCCCCATGTGGTGCTCAAGACCTGGGCTCCCCTAACATTGACACACTGAACAGTGACCTGAGACCAGAGTCACCCCACACAAATATCATCCCCTGAAACGGACAGTATCATTTTTCCATTTTATAAATGAGTTAAGATTCTGAGAAATCTATGCCTGGATTAGATCCAAAGCTATCAGACTGCAGCACTGTAGCCCCTCACTGTGGTTTCATTTTCCGTGATTTCAGTATAAACAGAGTCTGATGCCACCTGTGGCCTTGGGCATCTCCTGGGGGTTTTGCACATATCTCTTTGGACAAAGGGAGAATACTGTAACAGGAAAATAGTCATGGCTATTTATTTTTATGTATTTATTTATTTTTGCTTTTTTTTTTTTTTAACAGGATCTCACTCTATACCTCATGCAGGCTGGATTCGAGCTCATGGTGGTCCCCCTGTGTGCCACCACACTTGGTTAGTCCTTGCCTTTAAACTCAAGATTTAAAACTTCTGATACTCTACAATTTTTGATGAGGATCCGTGTCACTGTTATTTGCTTTCATAGAGAAAAATACATTCTTCATTTTTTGTTGTACAAGTCTGCCTTACAGATCTCTCTGGATCCCACTTCTGGTACTTATATTTATTTGGAAAGATGTTAATGTGTTTCATGTAGAGTCTTGAGAACGATCCTGGCTGAGGTCTTACAGCATATTTCCTTACAGACAGTTTCTACATAAGCAAGGGGTGGAATCAGCAAGTCTTGGTGAGAGGATAGGACAGTGGAGTTCATGAAGAAGGAAGGAGGCAAAGATGATCCACACTCTGATCGCTGAGGTAATAAAGGTGTACACAGTTCTCTGAAATGAGGAGACGTGGTGAAATGGCTTGTTTGGTGGAAGGTTGGGAAGAGTTGTTAAGTTCAGTTTCATACACATGCAAATGGTACTCTGTGTCCAGAAAGTAAATCAGGTTATCAAATGGCTAGGGCTTGGAAATGAAGCCCACATTTGTGATTTGTAGACGTGTGAGTGATCAGCAAACGGCTGACAGTGGAGCAGTGAGGTTGTCTGAGCTCCTTCAAGGACAACGTACAAGAAGAGAAAAGCACCAGACCCAGGGAGGTTCAGCACCAGCAGTTTCACTGGGGAAAGTGAAGCAGATTTCAGGGAGCAGAGTGAATGGGGTGGTGCATATCAAGAAGAAGATGCAGTTGACCCTTCTGAGAAGTTTAGTTATAAAAG